>BSBK01009537.1:0-5000 GCA_027943335.1 Chamaecyparis obtusa
GTGCCTTCACTTCTACCGAGTGCATGACGATGCCGAGTAATGCAGTGGTCGCCGAGTATCAGAAAGTCACCGAGTCAGTTTGAAGGAACCGTGTAACCATATTTGGGCCGACTTAGTAGCACTTATGTTTATTTGTCAAGCCGACTGTGTAATTGTAATTGTAATTAATTGTTTGAGACTTGTATATAAACAATGTTGTAAAAATAAAAAGAAAAAATGAAATGTATGAAGGAGAATATATATGAAAGAAAAAGAAAGGCAGAAATAAGCGAATTGCAGAGGGCTTCAGAAGTATAAGGTACATCAAAGACAAATTCATCACAGAAGGTGATCAGTACATCAGAGAATCTCAATCAGCAATCCAGTTGCAAAGCAGAGATCTACTGTTTCATTCTAACAGGTGAATCAGTACTAAATCTTTTAACCGGGTAGACTTAACAGTCTTTGTAAAAATCTCTTTACGAGTGCATACTTCACTGTATGTTTGTAAATCCTTTAACAGGGTGGATTTAGCAATCCTTATTGCTCCTAACAGGGCAGATCATCAGAAGTGATCAAATTGTAAGCCTTAACCGGCCAACTTTATTCTGCAGTATTAAAGCTTTGTGGGTTTCATCCCCACCCCAGTTTTACTTTCTTTTGGAAGGTTTCTGGGTAACCAAATCTATGTGTCATTATTGTAAATGCTTTCAAGTTTCATGCTTTCTGTATGCAAAGGTTAAAAAGTAAAATACATGTTAAAATTAGAAGAAAATTTGGAGTTACTGATTCACCCCTCCCCTCTCAGTAACTTGGTTAATTCCTGAATATTTCCAACAATTGGTATCAGAGCTGCATTGGTTCTCAAGACAAAGCTTAACTAGCTTGAGCAAAGATCCAGGACAATGGAGGTATTCAAACTGAACAAGGTGATTGAAAATGAAAAGCTAGATCTGGAAATAGCCATAGCTAAACTCAAAGAAGCAAAAGAACATCTTTCCCAATCCCTAAGGAGAAGGAAGGAACTTGCAAATCAGATGAATGATCAGAATTACATTGAAGAAAAGATTGAAGATCTTCTTCCCTCAAATAACTCAGATGAAGCAAACAATGCGATCAAAGAACTCCTAGAAAAGAATGGGTCTCTGCAGGAAGAAGTGAGAAAATTGAAAAGAGAACAAGAACTACACTCTACAAGATTCTGTGAGATCTTGGAACAAAGAAACAAGTTGAAAGATGAATTAGATGGAAGAAACATTGAAGTCCAAAACAAAACCCTTCAGCTGGAAAATCTAATTGATCAGATCTCTCATACAAATGAAGAAATTCTAAATCTAAGATCAGAAATAGAAAACACAAGAGAAGAACTAAGATCTGAAAAGGAAACCAATCTAAGATTGATGGATGACCTAAACGCTGAAAAACAAATCAATGAAGGAATGCTGAAAAGTCAAGAAGACTTGAATCAGCTGTATGAACGAAATCTTCATAGGCAAAAAGGAAAAGCAGGACTTGGATACAAAGAAGAAGGCGAATCCTCTAAGCAAGGTACTCAAAGAATCAAAAACCTACTTGTAATCATTGTGGTAAAATAGGACATACTTCAAATAAATGTTGGAACAATGAAAAAGCAGAATTCAATGGAAAATGTTATAGCTGCAATCAACCCGGTCACAAAGCAAATGAATGCAGGGAAAAACCTAGATTCAGAGGTAATTGTCACAAGTGCAACAAACAAGGTCACAAGGCATCTGAGTGCAGATCCAAGACATTTAATCCAGCAGAACAAATTGTGAAAGCAATGTTTGGATGGGACTACAACACCTGGTGTAGATGTCATTACTGTGGAGAATATGGACACATTGGCATGAATTGCATAAAACATCATCTAAGGAAAAGAGATACTACCATAAGATGTTTCAAATGCACTAAACTCGGTCACATAGCCAGAAACTGCATGAATGCTAGTGAAATTGAAGAAGGAAAGAAGAATGAAGCAACTAAGGTCAGGAAACAGATGAGACAAAAATGGAATTCCACTAAAGCTACCGAGCAATCTAGTCCAAGTAATGGAATGGATGGCTCTACCGACTCAAACTAAATTTCCAAGGAAGCACTGGAACTGTATTCTCATAGATCAATCTCAAGCAGTTCCAGAACCGAAATTAAAAGAAAAGTCTAAATCAGCATGCAAGATGCAGTGAGATCACAGGGAGGTCGGTATAGTCTTCACCGAGCAAGGTCGGTATAGTCTTCACCGAGCAAGGTCGGTACCTGTCTTTACCGAGCGAGGTCGGAGCATTATGAATTCTCGAATTCACCGAGCTGCGAAGTCTTTTCTGAGCAATTAATTCTTAGTGGGTGACAGTCTGTCAGAATTCCTACCCTAATTTGAAATGAGCATTAATGACAAAATTGTAAACAAAAAGCAAGTAATCGAACTCATTCTTCACCGCGAATCTTTAGCACTTTGAGAGCAGAAAATTTCAAGGGCAACCCGGTGATTCAATACTCTTGCGAAAGGAATTTTCTGTGAGCTACCATGGCATCATCCAGCACTTCAATGAAGAAAGGATCTGATATGTTAGTCCAAGGGGAGTGGAAAGCACCAGATTTTAAGATCGTGCCCGCAATTGCAGCAGCCCTAGATCCGAACGGAGCTCAATCTCAGATTCCTCCTAAGGTACTGCTTATTAACGATATCCACAATCATTTTAACTGTTCAATTCATGAAATGGGAAACCTAGAACTAGACATTGTGCGTGAGGAACTATGTGTGGATGGTATTTTGAAGCCCGAGCACAAACATCTGGAAGATAAGGGTTTAGTTCACATTGCACATCTTCCTCGAAACTTCAAGATAAATGGGTTAGGTACATTCTCAGCCGAGTACACGATGGCAAGATTTGGCTTGAGCAACCTATTGAGATCACAAAGAAAATGATTCATCAAGTCACCGGTCTTCCCATGTTGAACAAAGCTAAAACTACCAAAACCCTAGGTCGGACGGAACTAGAGAAGAAAACCCTAGCCGAGTGGGATGGTAGAGGCATGAAGGTTAGCAGCATTACCGACGCCGAACTGAAGTTTGGTACACATATCATTGCCCACAAGATTTACAGTTCTAGTCAACAGAATAGTGTCTCCTGTGAAGCTGTTGACCTAGCATACAAAGTGGTCAAAAACAACTTAACATTTGACCTAGCAGACTTATTGTTGAAACAGTTTAACAAGAACATGGAAAGCATCAAAACTTCCAAAAACAATCCATGTAAGTTTGGATCCTTGTTGGTCTGTTTATTCTTCTATGTTCAGAAATTCTTCCCTTCTAAAGGAAAAGTTGTATGGAGAAAAGATGTGCCAGTACTCTATGAAATAAATGAATACATCGCAGAAATGGGTGAAAACTTTGAAAGCATCATGGATAATTATTTTGAGTCTTTCAAAGAGAAAATGAATGACAGATTCCGGATTCCACAGAAGTTGGTGGAAGATTACAAAGATGACATATGTTTTATGGTAGATTGTGATAATGTGTATATTCAAGCAGTTAAACCAAGAACTGTATATGTAAAACCTCTTCCTTATGAGGTAAATATTGATGAAACCAAGAATATCATTGAAGCTCTTCTAAATCAGCCTGTCAATCCAAAAACTCCATATTTTGGAACATATGATGAAGCTAAGGTGAGAATTGAACTAAGCATAAAGCTTCCACAGGCGGTAAACAAAGGAAAGAAGAGGATAGCCAAAATGCAAATGATAACCGAGGACAAAGAAGAAATAGATGAAAAAGAAGAGGAAAAGGATGAGAAAACAGAGGAACCAGAACCTGCAAAGAAGAAAGGAAAAGTTTTCATCACTAAGGCATCTGTGCCTCCCACTGCTGTGTTTACAAGGAGAAATACAAGAGGCAAGGCAGACAAGGCAGAAAAGGCAGATAAAGACATTGTATTCAAAAGGCCTCCTCTAAGCCTTCAAGAAAAGCTCAAACTCTTTGAGATGGATCAGGATCTGGAGTAAGTAACATAAAATCCTTGAGATATGAAACCAGATCGGAAGCAGAACAGAAGGAAATAGAAGATGTTGTTGTTGAGAAGATGGGACAGTGGAAATACTCTCCTGAAGAAATTACCCCACAGATTCCATCAGTTCTATTGAATCCAATAAAAATGAGATGGAGCAATGCAAGGCAAACTGTGATAGACATATTTGATCAAAACCTGAGACAGTTGATGCCGAGCTTGAAAAATGATGAAGTAAAGAAGGCATTAAAAGAAAATGAAAATAAGATGACATTGAAGTTCAATACTTGTTTGATTTTGATCAACAATATTGAATCAGTTGTGAAGGCTGCAAAAGCCACATGGAAGAACATATACCACCTTCACCAACCGAGCATTGAAACTGTAATGATAAAAGATATTGAAGATGACAGCGATGAACAAGAAGAAGACACTGAGGTAGATGATACTATAAGGATAGCAGCAGAAGTCATTGCATCCCTTCCTACCTCTCCAGTGAAAGTCTCTACATCCAGCCCTGAGACACCTTCAAGCATGGTTGTGACAACTTCCACATTTGTCCAATCATCTCTAGCAACATCAGAGGCAGCCACCATTTCTTCTACCAAGTTGCAGTCTCCTGTACCATCAAGTTTTCCAGCAGTAAGTTTTCCAGCTTTTGAATCTTCAAGTGTAAATATTTTAAGTTCTCCAGTAGAAAGTATACCAGTTATCAATAGCCAGCCCTACTTTATCTACTGTCACTACTACCAAAGCATTAAGTACAGATAAGCCTAAGGCTCTACCGAGTATAAAATTTTTGGGTAAAAATGTAGTTGAGGATATAGACCTAGATGAAGAGATAGAGATTCCTACATTAGATTTTGCAAATCTCTCAGCAGACCAGATGCAGAATATAGGTGAGATCCTCCAAAGGAAAGCAAAAACAAAAGAAGCTTAAAGAGGAGAGAGACAAGGAGTATCAAATCATCAAGGATGCTAAGGACATTTTGTCTG
>BSBK01009537.1:10000-37596 GCA_027943335.1 Chamaecyparis obtusa
GTTAAGGGTTCTCCTATTGAATCTAAATCCCAAAAAACCAATAATGCATGTTTTAAAGGAGAGACTATAAATAAAGAAGCTAAAATTGAACAGAAGCCTATAGAAAACCCAAACTCTTCTATTTCCTCTAGTTTGAAACTAGAGCCCTTTTATGTGTCTTTGTTTATTCATGGTTTCAAGCTAAATAATTGTATTATTGATTCTAGGGCTTTAGATAATATCATGCCCTCTTCTCTAGCTAAAGCATTAGACCTTCCCATGACTGCCACTTTTGGCCAATATTTTGAGACTATTGTGGCATATCAACAATTATGTGGCAGCAATGGAAAATTGAAAATAGAATATGACCAGATTGAGAAATCAGGGTTATCGTGTGCCATACACTTTCTAAAATAATTAAAAATAGACTAGATAAGGATTGTATTGAGTCAGTATCATGATGGAAAATTTTGGTTGGATAAACCAGTAGAGGTCATAAAGAAAATGATTAGTAGGGTTACTAGCTATCCTACAACTGACAAGGCAAAGGCTTTATGAAGCTCCTCCCAAGCTGATGTTGAGAAGAACACTAGAGCTACATGGGATGGTCGAGCATTGAAGATTTCAACAATGAAAGACCCGGAAATAAAATTTGCATCACATGTGATCAGGGATAAAATATTTATATCAAGCATATTAAACAATGTACCATGTAGTGCAATCGACATGGCTCACAAAATTGTGAAGAAAGATCACCAGATTGATCTTACAGAGATACTACTAAACCAATTATAGGAAAACATGAAGACTATAAGGTCAAAGAAGCCAAACACATGTAAGTTTGGTTCACTCCTTGTTTGTTTATTTTTCTATCTACAAAAGTATCTCCCTAGCTTCGGTAAAGTAAATTGGACAACATATAAACCAATAACTGTATAGATTACTAAGATGATGAATAAGTTAGGAGATGATTTGAATAAATAATTTGATGAGTAATTTAAAGAATTTAAGACCAAGATGAATCAAAGAAGTAGAATTCCATGAGAATTAGTTACAAAATTTGAGACAGAGGTATGTTTTCTAGTAGACACAGATCATTCCATGATAAAAGAAGTTGAACCTAGAATAAAATGGCTAGCACCTATGGGCTATGAAATGAACTATGATTTCAGATTGAAATCTATTGAAGCATTGCTAGCACTACCAAAAGACCTCAAGGACACTAGGTTTGGAACCTATGAAGAAGCTAAGTCTAGAATCACAATAGGTTTGGCCATTAATAAAATTTCTAGGAAGGCTAAGAAGATGAAAAAGTTTTTATCTGAGAAATTTGAGAAGGATCCAAACTCATCTGAGGAGTCATCGGTTGAACAGGAAACCAAAGGTTAGTTAATGTTGGCTGACAAGGTGTATGATAGTGAGGAAACCGAATCTGATGAAGAACAAGAAGCTACACCGGTTCCTCCTACTAAAGCTTTAAAGAAGAGGTAGTTACCAATACAGATAGGTGCATGCACAAGGTCATCAACTGCAACCTCACCACCACAAAAGAAGGAAGAAAACAAGGTAATAAAATGAAAGACTGCTTCACCAACAAAGACATATGCAAAGGACACAAGGTTGTAGCTGAGGCACCGAAGAAAAGGAGAAGACTAATAAGAAGTAAAGAAGACCTTGAGGATAATGAAAATGAAGATGACATCAGTTAATTCAAAGTTTCCAGTAACAAGGTAAGGTCAATAGATGAAATCATTGAAGATATAATTGAGAACGGTGACCTTGCTGATCTGGAACTTAGCAGATTTGAAAAAATGTCAAATGAGGATCAAACAAAGATTGAGGAGGCAGTCATCCAAATGATGATAAATTTTAAAAGAGTTTCATTAGAATTTTCACTAACATTACCAAAGGAGTTGGTGTAATGCCCCACCAAGGAACCCTTGGCTCAAGGACATTATACTCATTAAGTCATACACAATATATAATACTTTTTTTCAATAAAGTAGCGGAACATAATCTAATTTGATTTATTTAATGTTACTAAAGGTCAAGAGAATAAAGAGATTATACTACTTGTCTTGCTCAATTAACAAATTATTATTCTTGCATACCTGAATATTGCTAACTTTCTTTTACATGATGACCACCATGTCCAACACCTGTAACTACACATATGTCTAAACAACTAGATGTAAACATTAGATATATTATATTACAAATAAATGTTTTATTGATAACTTAGCTATGAGAATCATTATTAAGGAATGAAATCATTGCATTATAAACTTAAAGACAAACCCTAAGGGACTGGACCTAAGCCTTGGGGGCTCATCATCGATGGCCTTGCCTACGTTCACGCTCAGAGACTTCGTAGTTCGACTCTCCCCATTCTAGACTATCTATTTGTAAAATCAAGAAAGCGGGTACGCAACCCTTTCTAGGGTCTTGTCCCCCAGACAGTTTTCCCTTCGGTTGCCACCCACTTAGGTGGAACAAGGAGAAATTCCTAGACTTAAAGTTGAAAACTTCATACAAATTTCATAACTCAAAAACATAGTTTAACTCACACTGATATAGTATTCATGAAACCTCCTTAATCATAGTATTTACTAAAGTTCCTTCCAAGCAAACATAGGAGTGAAATACATATATCCCACTAAGATATTGTCATGTATTTTATAATCACTAATAGCATCATCATAGAAAAATATACCTATGTAATCTCATGAAATCATGACATAGGCTTAAAACCTCTTCTATCTCTAACGGTAAACTTAGTTACAATGAAATAAAATCAAATGATTAAGAAGTTATCCATAATTAAAATAAGAATTATTAATATTACAAAGAACATGTTTACAAGTGTGCAACCATAACAATAAGAAACTACAATAAGACACAACAAGCATATAATTATTAGAACAAACTTATATCAACTACCAAAAATGTGTAATATGAATAAGGGTACAAGTGAACACAATCCAATAAGTGTATGCACATGTATAAAATCTACAAAAGTATTCAAGAATATACAAAATGACCAAGAGAAAGATAGGAGCATATAAGGGGGTTGATCTCAAACTATGCTAACCTCATATATTATTACAAATAATATAAGTAACCCCTAAATGAAACCCAAGACATCAATATTTACAATAGAAAAATTAATATACAAGATAATATAGTCTCACATCTAGAGAGAATAATATATATATATATATATATATATATATATATATATATATATATATATATATATATATATATATATATATATATATATATATATATATATATATATATATATATATATATATATATATATATATAGATGAGTACATATATACAACTTATTTAAATTCCCTAATACTTATGTGCATCTTTATGTAAATCTATGTCATCTAGTAACAAACACCTTTCATTCTAGTTCCTAATCATAAAGGGTTGTCCATTGGAGACCATTACACAAACTCTTACGCACACACACACACACACACACATGTATCTCTAGACATACATCTAACCTTCTAGCGTCCACTATATCCTTAATAATTATACAAATCTATCAACAACTTAGGAGATTTACTCATATATCTAATTGTATTTATTTTATTTTATTTTTAACAATTAACATTCGAAGAGTAATCACACATTTCTTGTTTCTATTTATATATTACAATAATAACTACTTCTATTTATTGTAAATAATAATAATGTATCTAAAAAAAAGAATATGAAAGAATGTCAATAGCCTATCTTTTACACCTAAAAGAATTGATTTTTACAACTAATAATATTTGAATATCTATTTATTTTATCCGATAATATTATACCTAAATTGGCAAACTAGTAT
The DNA here is from genome assembly GCA_027943335.1 of Chamaecyparis obtusa. Taxonomy (NCBI): domain Eukaryota; kingdom Viridiplantae; phylum Streptophyta; class Pinopsida; order Cupressales; family Cupressaceae; genus Chamaecyparis; species Chamaecyparis obtusa. The sequence goes on from BSBK01009537.1 coordinate 13,833, forward strand.
CCTATAGTTCTTAACTATAATTGAAATAAATGGAACATTACATAAATAGTTAATATTACTAATTGGATCCAATCTTACCTTCTTGCCAAGCTTTACCCGATCATCCCACGGCACTGAATGCAAATAGCTCTACTGGAAATCTGTAACATTCATTCTGTATAGAGCCGTACTCAGTCCTTTATAACTTTCCAACCAGACTATATTTTCCCAATCGCTCCGGTGAATTTATTCCAAACTAGGTTTTGTCAAACATATTTCAAAATTGTGAAGATCCAACGGTTAAATTTAAAGTTACGGTCTCTGTACCGAGACTGAAATTGACTGTCATAAAACAACAGATTAGAGGCAAAAGTTTTATTCAATCCTCATATCACAGTCACAACCCAAATTCTAAATTTACTCATGTGAAAAAAAATCCATATGCTTATCAATATCTGAAATTCCATTCACTTGTAGTGCATTTCAACCTATCGGTTTCCTTTCTTTATAAAGGAAACCAAAACATATGACAGTACTCCATTAATGATGAGTTCTCCAATCAATTTCTACTAAACATTAATAAGAGATTCTTGATTTCGAACAGCAAGAGATATACAGCAAAAGACATCATGAAATCTGAAATTATATTAATATTACACTTCATTAACACATAATATCGATGGCTCTCCTCTAAACTTGTCTCCTGTCCTCTATATCACCCCCCCCCTCCTGTGTTTATTTCTTCCATTTGATATAGTTGTTTTCAGAAAACTGAAACGGTTCCATAACCAACAGATTTCTTCCTATGAATAAATTTGATTAATCTTTTTGTCAAAAAGGTTATTGAGAGATCTTCAAATTAATTAACAAACTATACTTTGTCTTATCTATTTAATTCCTCATACGTAGGATTATCTTAAGTTATAGTTAAGATTCTTTACTAAGGAATAAGATTCCTTAACCTAGTTATTTATTTATTTTTATTTTTATAATGATAGCTTAGTTTTCTTTTCTTTATTTTATTTATTTATTTTATTGTAAAATTCATTTGTATAATAGTGTTCTTATAATCTTTTTGATAAAAGAATATAATAAAATAAATAAAGCTTTTATTTTATAATCAAAATATTTAAAATATGTAAAAACTATTTAAAATTATATATATGTATTTATTTATTTTTAAATACATAGAAAAATAATAAAGATCTTTTTTATCAATAACATATTTAATTTAAAAATATTTATTATATTTCTTTTAGATTTGTAAAGTGAAATATTACATAAATGAAATTACATTGTTTGTAATTCACAACATTTTAACCTATATATTTATGAAAGTCATACAACCACATATATTGTTTATATATTTACGTCTATGCATATTTACATCTAGAAACATCAACTAACAATTTACTATAAGTGATGAAAGGTTTACTTACCTTTTTAGTTCCTTACCGAATATGAATTAGAGGAGCACTACAGTTGGATGACAAAATAAATAAAAAATGGGCTTATGCACTAGACACCAAAGAAGAGAAAGAGAGAAAGATCTCTAGTTCAGGCAGCCCCACATCTAAGCCTAGCAAAAATTAGTGAACACATGGCTAATTATCAAGCAAGATTTAATGTAAAGAATTGAGCCATGATGATACTAGATGAGAACATGGTGGATGTAGATGAGACTAACAATTACCTATGGAAATCAATTCTTAAAGCCAAAGAACAAGTTGAGGAAAATGCATTCTTAAATTGGTCTAAAAAGAGACAACATTCCAAAGGAAAAGGTATCTACATTGATGATATTATAGAAGAGAAGTCAAAGTACTCTGGTATATCAGTTACCAAGCTAATTGATATCACTGAACAAAAGGAAGACTTAAATATATCATAGGATACACCGAATCCAGTAGAGATCCAAATGGAGAAGAAAATTGATGATGATGTACTCATTAAGGACATCACAAATGGTGATCTTGATGACAAGGATGATGAGGATGTAAATATTGCACTAGAAAACACTCAAGATGAAGCTCAAGTCACTAAACATGCATTTACATCATTACCAGGCAAGCTTCCTATACTTGTAGAAGCAGTAGAAATTCTTTCACAGGAACAACCAGGGCTCAGACCCCAAGCAACATAAAGATACCACAGGGGAACAAGACACTGAAATACATGTAGAGACACATAAGTCTAAAGAAATAGAGGCAACTACTATAGAAACATAGGCACAAGATGAGCCTAAGGTAACTGAGGTGACCCCACCTGACACCACATCTAAGGCTCCCACTTTCTCAACTAACACATAGGTTACCAAGGAGTAGAGGAAGGAAGAGAGTGTATCAACTAGGAAGGATACTTCAAAGGCAAAAGACAAGGTTCCTATCACCATTTTGAAGAAGTAACCCCTTGCACCAAAGAAGAAGAAGAAAAATAAAGAAAAAGGGTCGATCACTCTAGACGAAGTTATAGTAATACTCGAGTGTGACCCGAGGACCCTTAGCCCCGAGGAATTGAGAAAATATGGGGAACTATGTACAAGAAAAGGAGCACAAGAAAAGTTGAAGCAAGAAACTAAACACAAATAAATATTAATAGATGTTAGGGATATCTTACAATAGGTAGTACCTGAAGTGAACATTGATGAAGATAATCCTATTATAGATCAACTTGCTATACTTACCAAGAAGATAAATGCCCCAGACATTGATGCTGACAAGTGAATTGAAGAAAGGGTAGAATCCAAGATTCAAGAAAAACATGCAGAAAGAATTAGCCAAGAAGTGGCAATAAACAAGGTCAAATTATCTAAAGTAATAACTAAAATAAAATCTATAACCCAGTTAATTTTTCAATTCTTACTGAAGCTATGCACTGTGGAAATCTTCACTGTTGAGATCAGTGAAAAGATCAAAGGTCTGGAAGATGAAATCAAGACCAATACAAATGCAGCTATAACTGAGCTACAAGCTTTTTCAAAGCACATTCACAAAGTTCATGAACTCAGGTGGTTGATAGAAAATCTCAAGAAACAAGAAGAACAAATCACAGGTTAGGTCATAGAGTTACAAATAGAACTCCTTCTATACTTGAAGATTTTTGAGAAACACATTGTCAAAGTGGAACAACTTGTTGCAACACCAGAGATTTCGATGTTGGAGAAAATATTTGACATGCATTCACAAGTTGGTATTGAGTACATTTCTCTCACCAACTTGAAAGAGGAATGGGAAAACCTCTTGGAGCCTGTGAAGAAAACCCATCAATACATTTTTGACAAGATGTAAGTATACAATTTAATTTTTGTATTTGGTATTACTATCAAAAAGGGGGAATCAATGTATATGTCAATATGCCAAATGTGTACCTAGATGCTATGTATACTACATATTACTGGGAGCATGCATAGAGGGGGAGTAAATAGAAATTTTGATAAGTATATATGTATATGGCAGAGATATAAGTTGTATGTAGAAAATTTTGTCTATATACATTCAAGTTTTGATACTAATTCCAAAGGGGGAGATTGTTATCTCTATTGAGCATTAAAGGTTGTCATTAGTATCAAAGGTTATCAAAGGTATTGATTGGTTACTTAAATTGAGCTAGTCGATAACTAGATACAAAATAGACCAGTTGGTTAAGCATATACACTGAGCATCGGACAATTTACTCAGCACCAACAGACACTGACACCGAGCGATAGTAAACATCGAGCACTAGTATACACTGAGTAGTTTATACAGTGTTTACTGATGATCATAGGAAATGACATAGTAATTAGCCATGGCACATTCTTCTATGCAAATGGTTACAATAGATCATAAAACATTTTAGCAAGACCGAGGAATATTTATCGTCAAGATATTCATTAAATGCAATGTATATCTTATGTAATAGTTTGATCTAGGTCATTTTTGTACACCGTAGATCTTAGGGTTTTGTCTAGGATTTGTAACCTAATTTTGTTAAAGCGGCATAAAGTAGTATGCTATATAAATGTATGTTTTCATCATTTGTGATGTGAACTTATGTATGAATTAAGGAGCACTTGAAGTACTTGCCTAACTTCAAGACTATCAGTTGATAGAGCAGAATAATATACAGAGGAGATCAGATTAAGTAGAATTAGAGTAGGCTAACCAAGCAGTTCAGAGCAGAGATTCATCATAGTAAAGGTGAAATATATTCATTTCTTATTGATTTGTATTAGAAAATTAAGTTGTCAATTTAGCAGATAATTGCCTATTGCTTTCTAACAATTGTAATAGATTTTTTGGCTAAATCTCTTAATGGAGTAGACTTGACAGTCTTATGTAAATCTCTTAACTAAGTGCACACTTCATTAGTGTTGTTAAAATCCTATAACTAGGTAGATCTAGCTGATCTAATATGTTACTTCTAACATGGTAAGATCACCAGAAGTGATCAAAACTTGTAGCCCTAACAGGCAAGCCTTTTCTATCTGTAGTAGTGAAGAATTTGTGGGTGTCATCCCCACCATAGTTTTTAGCTTCTAACAAGGGTTTCAACATTACCAAAATAATTGTGTTATGTGATGATTATATTTTTGATTTCATGTTATTTACTTTCATAATTTGAATGGATGAATGATACATGTATTAGATACAAGGTATTTTGGAAGGTTATCACTATTTTTTGTTGTAGATCTGAAAGGTTAATGTGTTAAAGTTTTTGTGGGCACTGATCCACCCCTCCCCTATTAGTACCCTATCTCTTCTAATTCCAACAATTCCATGGATTCAAAGTAGGTCCCATTGATAGGTCAAATCAAGGATGCTCAGGTTTCATTAGTAGCCTTCCCTAAAAAAAGATTGAAGCTAAAAATTCTAATGGCAGATATTTTGGCTAGCTATGGAATGCTCCTAAGTAGAACCTTTTGTAGTGATTTAAGTGGTGAGATAAAATTAGATTGGTCTTAGGAAATAGTTCCTATGGGAAACAAGAAGGTTTCCCTCCTTCTAGAATCCAAGTCCAAGTATACCGTCTTTCCCTTAGAAGACCACAAGTCCCAAATTTTGTATCAATAATCAGATTTTGCTAACTATGTTATCATGCCTTAGAATGACATTGCAGGACCTATTTTGACACATGAAAATATTCCTTAGATTCTTGATTTCGATGGTAGTTGTTCTACCATAGGATCAGGAGTAGTTGTAGTCTTTATTTCCCATTCCAGACTCAAACTTCTATTTTCATTTAAATTGGAGTTCAAAAATAAAAAATAATATATTAGAACATGAGTTGTTGTCGTTAGATCTGGAAGAAGCAAAGAGAAAGGGGATTAAGATATTGAGAGCTTGTGGTGATGCAGAATTGATTGTGAAGGAGGTTAGGAATTTATTTTCTATGAAAAATGAGAGGCCAAAACATTACATGAATAGGGTTTGGGATGAGATAGAATGGTTTAATGCCTTCTCAATTGAGTCTATCCCAAGAGAATATAACTCAAGAGCTGACACCCTAGCATGATCAACCTCCCTATTAATCCCACATCTAGACTTTACAGAAGATTTTTATATAATTGAGGTTATACACAGGCCTAGTGTACTTGAAAATTCTCTCTCTTGGAAATTTTTTTAAGATGATGCCCACATTAATGAATTTCTGCAAGGGTTGGACAAGTTTTCAACTAATTATTTTGAAGGATCAAGGTTTGAATGTTATGAATTTTTCCCAAATAAAGATCTTAGCTCATTAGAAGAAGTGTTTCAGCTTAAAGGTAACTATATACCTAAAGGATTAGTGGAATTGTAGAAACTTTTCGATAGGAGGGACTATTTTTTAAATCAAATTGTCATATCAGATGATATTCCTTTTAACAAATGTGAAAAGATAAACATTGGAGATGAGTATAATCCAAAACTGGTAATCCTAGGGGTATGCTATGATGCTAATGAGAAGAGCCATTTTACCAAGTTGCTAAGAGAATACATAGATGTTTCAACCTAGTCCTATGATGATTTGAAGAATTTTAGATAGGGACATTTCACACATCACATTCCTTTAAAACTAGGGACATACCCTTTTTTCTAGAAACTAAGGACTTATAATTGAAAAGTAGCTGATGCTATATTTAAAGAAGTTGATAAAATGCTTCAAACATGTATAATCTTCCCTATTCACCACTCGACATGGGTGGCTAACATAGTCCCAATATGGAAACAAAGTGGAGAAATAAGGATTTGTGTGGATTTTAGAAATCTCAACCAATCAAGTCTCAAGGATAAATTTGCTTTACCCATGATGAACCATATCCTTCAGACTGTTGCTGGCTCATAAATGATGTCATTTCTCAATGGCTTCTCGGGACAACTAGATCAATGTTGCAGATGAAGATCAACATAAGATGCCTTTTACCACACCTTGGAATGCATTTTCCTACCAAAGGATGCCTTTTAGAATGATTAATGTTGGGGCTACATTTTAGAGTGCTATGAATTCCACCTTTGGTCTCCTGTTAAATAAAACTAGCACTATCTATCTAGATGATATGATAGTCTTTCCCAGAAGATGAAAGAAGCATCTGAAATACTTAAAAGAGGTATTGTAGAGGTATTGGGACCATGGTATTTCTTTAAACTTGAAGAATTCTATTTTCTGTGTGACAGAAGGAAAATTGCTGGGTCACTTGGTTTCAAAAGAAGGAATTAAAATTGATCCGAAAAGGGGTAGGGCTATTCAACAAATATGTCTTCTTGTCAATCGCAAGGGTATAAAATATTTCTTTGGTCAGGTCAATTTTTTAAGAAAGTTTGTTCCTGATTTTGATGAGATGAAAAAACATATGGTTGATCTCTTGAGTGAAAAGAAAAGTTTAAAATGGGATGAACCAACCATCAAGCCTTTTGGGAAAGTAAAAGAACTAATAGATTAAGCCCCAACTTTGATACATCTAGACTTTAAAAAGGATTTTGTAATTTACTACTATGCCTCAGAGCACACCATGTCTGGAGTACTACTGTAGAAGAATGAGAAGGATGAAGAAGTTCCTATTTCTTTCATGAGTATACTATTAAAAAAACATGAGCTACACTATTCTCAAACTAATAAATAGGCATTTGTGTTGGTAAATGCATTAAAACAATTTTAGCATCATATTCTTCATTCTCACTCTATAGTTTTTGTTCCAAGTTCTATTGTCAAAAGTATCCACACTCAATAGGAGGTAGCTATAAATAACATATCTACTTGGGTAGTGAAAGTGGAGGAAGTCAATTTGGAAACTAAACCCACCAAAGTAGTCAGAGGTCCGGGTCTATGCAAACTAATGGTAGAAAATAAGGGAGATTAGGAATTTCCTAATTGCCCGTTTGTCAAAATAAGTGATGTGGCTTTCTTCTTGACCTATTGATAACCTCCAAATCATATTTTGAGTAAAGAAAAAAGAAATCTATGACTAAAAGTGGAAAAATATGTCATTGTGGACAATGTCTTATATAAAAAGGGGATAGATAGGATGTTCTTGTGGTGCATAGATAAAGGCCAATAATAGAAGCTACTACAAGAATTTCACAATGAAGCCTGTGGAGCACACTACTCATCATATATGAAAGCTTTTAAAATATTGAGAAATTTCTATTGCTAGCTAGGGATGTTTAGAGATGCATACAAGTGGGTGGTAGGTTGTGAAAAGTGCAAGCTTTTATGAGGGAAAACTTAGTTAGCTGCTTTACCTTTGAGACCTATAGTCATTGAAGAATCCTTTCAACAAGGGGGACTTGACTTCATTGGTCCAATTAATCCAATCTTGAGTGGAATGAAAAATCACATTCTCACGGCCATAGAATAATTCACCAAAAGGGCTAAAGTTGTGCCAGTAAAGGTGACCACATCTGAAGTAGTCTGTAGATTCCTGAAGGAGAACATTGTTACAATATTTGGGGTTCTACTCAAGATAGTAGCAAACAATGATCAAAATTTCTCATCCCAAGAAATTCAACTTTTTGCTATGACCATGGAATTAATTTGTCTCATTCTTTAGATTATTTCCCACAGGGAAATGGATAAGCAAAGTCCATGAATAAAAACTAGATCAATATTATGAGAAAGCTTGTTGAAGAAAGAGGAAAGGATTGGCACAAAAGACTCTACAAAGCTTTTTGGGAAGATAAAACTTCACCAAAAAGGGCCATTGGAATGTCTCCTTTTGAGTTGGTGTTTGGAGTTGAGGCTTAGTTATCTCTTCCGCTTGAATTAGCTTCCGCTAAGTTGCAAAGATGTATTGAAAATGAAGTCTTCCAAAATTAATTAGAAAAGAGGATTATGTACTTATCTAAAATTGAAGAAGAAAGAGAAGAACTAGTGGATCATATAACCATTCATCAACTTAAGGTGAAAGAAATATTTTATTGTCATGCTAGACCACGTAAATTCATGGAAAGAGACAAGGTCTTACTATGGGATAAACATCATGAACCGCGTGGAGCACATGGTAAATTTGAATCTCTTTAGAAGGGTCCTTTCAAGATTTCCCAGGCTTTGGGTCCTAATGAATTCAAGCTAAGGTATGTTGATGGAGATGAACTACCCCTGTCATATAACAGACAAGACCTTGAGCTTTTTCAGCTTTAAGTTTTATTTCCTTCTTGTATTTAAGTTTTGGGTTGTGTCTATACGAGTATAAGTTTTGTTGTGTTTTATTTTCCCTTGTCTTAAGTAAGTCAAAGTCTATTTTGTGAAACCAGTGATTCTAAGTTCATCCTCGGTTCTGAAAAGTCCTGATCCCCAATCAGAGAAAGTTGTTACCCTCATATTTTTCCTCGCTCTTCGGTTCAGTTTTTGTCAGTAAAAATGTATATGTTGAAGTTGAAGTTAAACTTTGTCGAGTTCAAGTTCAAGATCAAGATCCATTGCAAGTTATTAATGTCTCTCCACCCACTCGGTCCCCATTTATTAGTTTGTCAGTTTTTGTAAGTTGATCTTGAGCCTTTAACTTTTCCAAGTTCAAGTTCAAGTTCAAGTATAAAGTCCAAGAAATGGAATATTTGAGAAGTATGGTTCTTTCTTTTGTTGGGAAGTTTCCTTTTCAAGAAACATGGTTATCAAATCAAAACTATGGAATGTTGTTGTGTGAAGTTACCAAATTTGATGGGATAGTATGAGCATGTAGAATTATGATATGACAGCTGGTAGTGCAATGAAAAAGAGTCATTATTGTGAAGAGCGTGGTAATCAGGAGACGTTATTGGGAACTAAGAAATTTGTGCCAATTTGACATGAAATTTAATGAGAAAGAAATTAATATGTCACATAAATGATTTCTACATAAATACGTTTATTACAACCGTCCTGCAAAAATCTATTCAGGATCCTTACTAGCCTTGTTAATAAGTTGAAGCTTTTATTAGCATTTGATTATCATTTTCTTACGGAGAAAGGAAGCAGTGGAGTTTGTGGTAAGGAAATTGTAGAGAATTTGTGTCTAGGAAACTGGTGAGTTATCCTCCTTGCAGCTTTCAGTTTGTAGAAGAATATTGTTGCTATATTTTGTGAATTTTCTCTTCTTTTCTATTAAGATACCTCTATTTCACCCAAAGCTTTCAAAATATGAAAGTAGAACCCATTTATTTGTATCACCCTGAGACATTTGTGACACCTTTCTAGTTAATGTTAGTTTAGTGGAGTTATGTGAGAGGGTTAGTAATGCATTAGAGGGATATTTCTCTAAAAAGCTAGTTGGAAGCGGATTAATAGAAGCTACCACATTTCCCCCAACCTTAGTATGTCTTGAGCTCATGCTAGAATGTGCGAATAAATATGATGCTAAGAGTAGGTGCATCAAGGATTCCTAAGGGAAATTTTAGTAATAATAAGCTGAGAGACACTCATAGCATCTCTTAAAATCCCTCACAGAGAACCCTATGAGCCTTGGACTTATGTTGAAGTGACCCATGTATACGACAAGGATAAGAAAAGATACAGTTCTCTGATTTCTCAAAGCTAGTTGGTAAAACCAAAGAAGCAAGGCTCACGGTTGCCTAAACCCTTGACAATTGAACATTTCCATAAGGAAATTGTAGACATTGTCTTCCTTTTAAACAAAGTGAAGGGAAATGAACATGCCTTCCATTGGGAAGACTGGATGTACTGTTTCATTCAAAAGATTTTAGGAGGGGAAAATTTTATTGATTGGGCTGACTTAATCACCGAGAAAATTCATAGAGAACTCCTAAATGTAACCAATCTAACCCCTTTCTACATGACTTCCTACCTTATATATGTTCTTTCCTATTGTAAAAAATGGGAAGGTCTTCCTCATGCATCATGGAACAATGACATGAAGATTTATGATTACTACACATGTTTGCAGAGTGATAGATTTAGATAAGAATTCAAAGAAATTAATGATATATTCCTGGGTATGCTGGTCTTTGAGCTACGCAGGAAAGAAAATAGTAGACTCACAAATGAAGCTATGTATGTAGTGAATTTTTATGGGTGTTACTTTATTTGGCTCCCTAGGTTCACTTATATTAGGGTTGGGGCATTTAATGGAGAGCCTTTGAGACTGCCCAGATACTGTTTGGACAATGTAGATTTGATGGAGAATTATAGGCAATTGGTTATTATTTAGTGAAAGTTTGGTAGTTCCAAAAACTCCCCATCTATCTTATTTCCTATTGAGTTAGGCAACTATAGGTGTAAGAGTTTCCTGGATGCCCTATCAATGGAAGGCGAGCTTGATGCTCTAAATTTAAAACTTTACACCCCTAAAGAAAATTTTGACTATAGAGGTTTTGTAAAGTCAAACCTAAAATTTCCTTCTACATTCATGCATATCCCAGAACTTGAGGATTAGTGGGCTTATTGCTTAGATGAGTTGGAGGTCATAAAGAAATTGTGGTCCAAGATGACTTTGAGATAGATTATCACTTTCAGGTTGGATTTGGATACAAACAATGTTGAAGAAGATGAAGAGGTGGATGTGCTTGATCCCCAATTCTTTGAGAAAGTTGAGGCCCTTCCTATCGTATAGGTTGACTAGACAAAAGTAGAGGACGATGATCTATAGACTAGAATAGCTAATGTGGTTAGAAGGAAAAAAAATTAGCCTAGGGAAAATAAGACCCCTAAAATTATTCCTTAGTCCTCTAAAAAGAAAGTGAAGTCCAAGAAAATAAACTCCTCAAAGAAAGCTTTTGTTTCGACTATTTCTATTGTTGGTAAATTTCCTACAGGTAATATTGAACATGAAGTTGAACCAGTTTTCCCAGAAGTTCAAGTTTAACTTCAAGTTGAGCCCACCACATAGATGACCTGTTCAAGTTCCAGGATAAAGAAAAAAGATAAGGAATCAGTATTGAATTACACTATTATAGTAGACTTGGATTCTCTTGAAACCAAACAAAAAAAAGAGCCAGTTCTAGAATTCAGTTCACCCAGTATGCCTATTAGAAAGAAGATTTAGGGTGGTTTAGAAAATACTCCAAAGGATTCCCTTTCTCTTTTGAGTAGCTATGAGACATAGAAGAAGACTACCATAGCTCCCCAAAGGCTGGAAAACTCTATTGCTAAGAAAAGAAGTGTCATTTGTTTGTCTCTGCCAATTGAGGATGTGGTGATAAAATTCTTGGGTGAGACCCCAATGATCAAAAAACCTAAGACATAATCTAGAATTGAGTTTGATGAAGATATTGGCCATTGGGTAGCAGAAAATGCAAAACCAGTAAATGATAAAGGAAATGAAGAATTTTTTGCACAAGATTATCAAGTGTCAAAGATTGATTTTAGGAAAGATAGAAGAGTTGCAGATATGAAGATATTTGAAGTGTCCAATAGAAATATTGCTAATAGAGTATGGAAGGATGAAAAGGATAAACAAGAGATGAAGGAAGAAATAAAAAATATGGCTCAGTACATTCATGCTATTCAGCATCTGGATTCTCTTCCTTTGAGCGAGATGTCATCTTCAATTGATGTCAAATACCCAGTTAACAAAATTTTTTTGGATCAAGTACTGAGAAATAAGGCCGTTACCGATACATTTGAAGGGTGGATTGAGTATGTGAAATCCAAGGCTATCAAACACTTAGACTTCTTTAATTAGTCCCAAAATGAGGCCAATACATCCTTATTAAGAAGGTTGGAGATGTTATCTCTATTGAGCCTTCTAAGGTTGTCATGATGTGTAAAAATATTGGTCGGTTATTTACAATGAGCTAATTAGTAACATAAAGTAGGACAAACCAGTCGGTAAAGCCTATACACTAAGCAGCACATAGTTTACTGAATACTAGAAGACACTGACACCGACAGATACTAAACACTAAGCATCATAGTTTACACTGATTAGTTTACACAATGTTTACCGAGGATCATAAGAAATAGCATAGTAATCAGGAATGGCACATTCTTCTATGCAAATAGTTACAACAGTTTGTAAAATGTTTTACCAAGATCGAGGAACATTTAATGTAATGATATTCATTAAATACAATGTATATGTTTTGTAATAGATGATCTTGGTTATTATTGTACACTATAGATCTTAGGGTTATGATTATAGTGTGTAACCTAATTGTGTTAAAGTGGAAAAATAGAACAATATGTATTTATGTGTTCACATCATTCTTGGTGTGAGCTGATATATGAATCATGGAGCACTTGAAGCATTTTTCCTATCTTCAAGTCTATCAGTTAATAGAAAAGAACTGAGCACAATAGAATTCAATTTGAGTAGAATTAATAGAGCCTACCGAGTAGTTCAAAGTAGAGATTTTTCACAAGTAAGGTGATATTTTTATCAGAGCTTATAGATCTGTAACAGACAATTAAGTGTCAAATAGTAGATAAATACCTATTGCTTTCTAACAATTGTAATAGAGTTTTTTTGATAAAATCTCTTAACTAAGTGCACACTTCATTAGTGTTGCTAAAATCCTATAACTAGGTAGATCTAGCTGATCTAACATGTCACTCCTAACAGGGTGAGATCACCAGAAGTGATCAAAACTTTTAGCCCTAACAGGCAAACCTTTTCTATCTGTAGTAGTGAAGAATTTGTGGGTGTCATCCCCACCATAGTTTTTACCTTCTAACAAGGGTTTCTGCATTGCCAAAATACTTGTGTCATGTGATTATGTTATGGATTTCATGTTGTTTACTTACTTATGTTAAGTGGAGAAATGATTCATGCAATTAGATTCAAGTTATATTGGTTGGTTATCACTGTTTATAGTTTTAGATTTGAAAGGTTTTACAAGTAAAGTTTTGAAGGCACTGATTCACCCCTCCCCTCTCAGTACCTATCTCTCTGAATTCCAAAAATTTGTATTAGAGCTAAGCAAAATGATCTTGCTAATAATACCACTATGGAGAAAATATGCTATACTTGTAACAAGCATGGACACACTGCATGAGACTGCAAGGCAAAAATGAAGCAAGTCTGGACACCTAAGGAGAAACCACAATGCAGGCCATATCAACTGAAGAGACAAGGTAACTCTTATGTTTGGGATTATAATAAATGGACTAACTATGTTGTATGTGGTAGATATGGACACATTGCAGAAAACTATTATGGAAAGAGTTAGATTGGACAATCAATAAACTAGACAAACTCTGGGATGGCTTGTATGCACTGCCATAAGGTTGGTCATTTAAGCAAGAACTGCAGAGATTGAACACCAGATAAAAACCATATATTTGAAAGTGGATATACTATTTCTGATATCAAAAAGTTAGGGAACACTATGTGGAAGAAGGCATCTAATGAGAATGTTGAGTCAAGTAATGTTTTTGGTGAAACCTCATCCACTGGATTGGGTGACATCGGTACCTCCACTTAAAGTGAAATAGGTATGTATGGGACTGATATTTCAAAAGATCACATTTTACATATAGTTCCTTATGCATAATGTTCTTATACCAAATTAGCATGAATAAAGATGCACTATGGTTTAGCTGTCATGAGCTAACAATGTTATATAGTCGGTAAAAGAGAGACCGAGAGTTGGTTACCCGTTGGTAATCACTATCTAAGGTTAACCAAGCATATGTATCAACTAATGAAGAAAACTTATGTTAACCAGGTGGATGAAAGTTTTAGTAGTCACCGAGCTAATAGTTGTTTCATACCAAAAGTTAGATGGAACATTTATTACATAAAAGTTTGAGCAGGAACATTGAAAGTCTATAAATACATGGGAACAAAGTTCATTTCTACAATGCGATTTCGAAGAGCAGAGAATTCAAAGAGTAATGTTCAAGCTAAAATATTTTTTGAAGGATTCAAGGCTATGCTAGATCGAACCAACATCACTCTTCATGATACCGAGTAAGTTCAATTGTGATCAAACACTTCCTATCCTGTTGCTTGCCAAAACCCTAGAATTAATTTATGGCATCGACATCATCCGCAAGCAAAACTCAAAGTGTTGAAGAGGAAGTTAATCTAATCGTTAGGGAAAATTTCATCGAACCAAAGTTTAAGCCACATCCTAAGGTTGTGGCATAGATAGATACAATGGGCATATTTTTTAGCATACCAGAAAGGGTTTTACTGACAGAAGATGTAAGGTCTTATATTCATTGCAAAATTAGAGAAATTGGGGACTTTGAAACTATTGCAGCATATCAGCCACTCTATGGCCCCGATGGAAAAGTGAAATCAGACTATAAGAAGATTGAGGAATTAAGTTTATCATACTTTACACACTTGCCACAATTATTCAAATCAGATTGGATTAGAATCATTGTGAGCAGATATCACGATGACAAGTTCTGGCTAGATAAATCGATTGAGGTCAACAAGAAAATAATCAGTAGGGTTATTGGGCTCCCTACAACTAACAAAGCTAAAGCTTTCTGAAGTTCCTCATGACCGAATGTTGAGAAATGCACTGGAGCACAATGGGATGATTAGGCATTAAAGATTTCAACAATCAAGGACCCAACAGTAAAATTTGTAGCACATGTGATCGGGTATAAGCTATTTCAATCGAGCAAAATCAATAATGTACCCTATAGCGCAGTAGACATGGGGCACAAAATTGTAGTGAAAGGTCACCAAGTTGATCTTGCCAAGGTATTTTTTCATCAACTTCAAGAGAATATGAATACCATAAGGAAAAATAAATCTAACACATGTAAGTACAGATCTCTACTTGCATGCATATTCCTCTATTTACAAAAGTATGTGCCTAGCATCGGTAAAATAAATTGGATACCGGATGTACCAATAACAAAAAAAATTGGTGAAATGATGAACAAGTTAGGAGATAAGTTGAATGTAGATTTTAATGCTTACTTCACTAAATTTCAATCTAAAATGCAAAAGAGAAGTATAATTCCGAGGGAATTAGTTCAGAAATTTGAAGATGACATATGTTTTGTGGTCAACACCGATTATACATTGATAAAAGAAGTTGAGCCTAGGATAAAATGGTTGGCACCAATGGGATATGAAATAGACCATGATTTCACACTGAAATCTATTAATGCACTACTTGCAGTACCAAAGGATCCCATAGCCACTAGGTTTGGAGTATATGAAGAAGCTAAATCTAGAATATCTACTAATATTGGGATCAGTAAAATAACTAGAAAGGTAAAGAAGTTGAAGAAAGATCTCACTACTAAATATGGAGATAAGTCTAAAAAATCTAAAGGGATACCGATTGAACATGCAACCAAAGGTTAGCTATAGTTAGCCGACAAACCATATGATAGTGAGGAGACCTTGTCTGACAAAGAAGTAGATCCTACAAAGGTTGCTCCACCTTAAATTCCTACAAAGAAGTAGTCACTGATACATGAAGGTATGAAGACACATTCATCAACTGTAGCACCACCTACCAAGAAAGAAGTAGTAAAAGTAACAAAAAGAAGAGCAGCTACACCAACAAATAAATACATTAAGAGAAAGAACAAGGTTGTAGCTGAGGCACCAAAGAAAAGGAGAAAATATAAAATAAATAAGGAAGATCTAGATGATAAAGAGACAGAGGATGATGTAAATCAATTCAAAGTGGTTAGTAACAAGGCCAAAATAATAGATGAAGTCATTGAGGACATAATTGAACATGGAGACCTCACTGATCCCTTGCTAGATAGATTTGAAAAAATGTCAAAAGAAGATCAAACTAAAATTGAAGAGGCTATCATCCAAATGATGATAAAATTTAAGAAAGTTCCAATGGAGTTTTCTTGTGCATTACCGAAGAAACTAGATGATATAATTATTGAGAAATGGGTTGTTGCATTAGACACCAAGAAGAGAAAGAGAGAACACTCTCTAGTTTAGGCAACCACATACTTAAGCTTTGGACAAGTTAGTGAATACTTGACCAAGTACCAAGAAAAATTTATGATCAAGAATATAGCCTTAATGATCATGGATGACAATGTAGTAGATATGGATATCACTACTGATTCTATATGGACATCAATTCTAAAAGCTAAAGAAAAAGTTGAGCAACAAGCACTTTTTAACCTGTCTAAGAAGAGACAAAATTCTAAAGGTAAAGGTATTTACATTGATGAAGGACCAGCAAAGAGCTCAAAGAGTACCAGTATATTAGTTACCGAGGCAATTGATATAACTAAGGACAAGGAAGAAATAAAAGTTTCACAGGATGCACCGGATAAAGTTGAAATCCAACTGGAGAAGAAAACCGATGATGATGTACTTGTTGTAGACATCACACATGACGATCCTGATCACCAAGATGATGAAGATGTAAATATTGCACCAAACAAAGATGAAGCACTAGACACTGACAGTCTATTTACATCACTACTGGGTGAACTTCCTGTACTTGTCAAAGTAGCATAAATTCTTTCCCAAGTACAACCTGATGGCTCATATCCTGAGAAAAACAAAGATACCACAAGAGATCAAAACATAGAGAAACCTACAGAGACAGATGAGCCTACACATATAGAGGCACCTTCCACCAAACCAAAGGAAACAAATGCAATAAATGACACAAAAGAACCAAAGGCAACCGAGGTGATCCCACTGAACACCACAACTAAGACTCCTACTACAACAACTAAGACCACCATTACCAAGGAGAAAAAGAAGGAAGAACAAGTGCTAACAAGGAAGGACACTCTGAAGACTGGAGATAGATCTATTACTATCATTGAGAAGAAATCAGCCCTAACACGGAAGAAGAAGAAGAAAGGAAAAGGGCTGGTCACCCTAGATGAAGTGATTATTTTACCTGAGTGTGACCTGAGGACCCTAAGCCCTAAGGACTTGAATAAATATGGGGAGTTATGTTCAAGGAAGGTAGTGCAAGAGAAGCTAAAGCAAGAGCACAAATGAAAAGAAGTATTAAATGATGTGCAGGATATCCTCCAATAGGTAGTACTTGAGATACATATTGTTGAGGATACGGCTATTATAGATCAACTCGCTACACTTGCCGAGAAGATCAACACCCTAGACACCGATGTGGATAAATGAATTGAAGAAAGGGAAGAATCTATAATACAACACAAATTAGTCAATAAAATCAGCCAAGAAGTGGCATTACTTAAAGGTCAAATTATCTAAGGTTATTACTAAAACAAAATCCATCACCCAGATAATTTGTCAATACTTATTGAAGCTATGTACTCTAGACACCTTCACTATTGAAGTCAGTGAAAAGATCAAAGGTTTGGATGTAGAAATATACTTGAGTACCAATGTAGCTATCACCGAGCCACATGCTTTCCTACAATATATTCACTGAGTTTAGGAACACCGATAGTTGATAGTAGATTTGAAGAAACAAGAAGCACACTTAATAGATCAGGTTACTAAGTTGCAAACTGAACTCATTCCATACTAGAAAATTTTTGAAGCACGTATTATCAAAGCCGAGCTATTAGTTGCAACACCAAAAATTTTGGTGTTAGAAAACATCTTTGACATGCATGCACAAGTCAGTCTTGAGAACATTGCTCTCACCAACTTGAAAGAGGAATGGGAAAACCTCTTGGAGTTACTGAAGAAATGATGAAGGGTACTCCCCTTAATACCACAAACACATAACATATATAGAAAAACAACAACAATATGCAAGAACAGAAAATTGGCTTCTTATTATCTCCACAAATGTGGAATTACAAACTTTCGAAATTACAATATGCAAAGCCACATGGGCATTCCCTTACGATATTCTATAGGACAAGGCCTCGAACTATAACCCAGATCTACTACCCAGAACTATTTTGAACTGCCTAAGACAATAATACAGCCTTCCTTATATAGGCAATTTTC
Organism: Chamaecyparis obtusa; assembly: GCA_027943335.1. Lineage (NCBI taxonomy): Eukaryota > Viridiplantae > Streptophyta > Pinopsida > Cupressales > Cupressaceae > Chamaecyparis > Chamaecyparis obtusa. The sequence continues at coordinate 32,050 of BSBK01009537.1, forward strand.
CACCACCTAGGAAGGTTCCAGAATTTTAGCCAATAAGGCCGACCAAACTTAGAATTATTTTATTTTACATTTTATTACATCATAGTCAGCTCAAGATAACCTTTGAAACCTGAACAAAAATTTTGGAGAAAATTATTTTTTGCCATTTCAGGTGGCCCAACTTCTAAAGACCATAAGTCATCACCAGTTGACCCGATCAGCTATTATAACCCCATTTCATAAATGCCACAAAGTGCTCTATAGGCTTGACCCGCACAAGCACCCATCACCCAAATTTTTGACCTCATCCAAGGCCTCTAAAGCCTTCAAAATTGAGTTCAAAGTTTTTGTACCCTACTACCAATATCGAAAATCTTTAATATCTTCCAATATACACTTGATCTGGCAATGAAACTTTACTGACAGACTTATATGACCAAAATGAACCTCCAAGAAAGAAATCAGATCATTCTGAGCACATAAAAAAAATAGTAACTTTCCATAAATAGAAGCTCTACACAAAATAGCCCTTATTGAATATAAAAATAGAAATATTTTTTTTTTTTGGGTGATGCAAGATTGCTCTTACACCCAGGATGCTCCTGCATCAGACACCCAGGGTAATTTGAGAAGTGACCCTGTCATGACTCAGGTGTGCAGAGGAAAACCAAGACGGCTAACCTCCTCCTTTGTCAGCCATGATGAATCTTCAATAGGTCATCCTTTCCACTTGACCAGATATTCTTCATATGTCCTGTTCCTTGTGCTTCTACCAACATGAATGTCCAGTATATCTTCGATCTCCTTAGTGTCTGAACTAGTTGCTGGAATACTCCACTATGCTGCTATGATCTCATCTTCAACACCTCCTTCATGATACTTTGTCAGATCTGAAATGTTAAACACTGGTGAAATATTTAGCTCAGTAGGCAATTCTACCTCATATGCATTTCCTGAATCATGTTTCTTCAGTATCCTACATGGTCCAAACTTCTTCATTTTTAGCTTTTTATATGTACCAACTAGAAACTGCTCCTTCTGCAAATGAACCATGACTTCATCACCAACTTGAAATTCCTTATACCTCCTTTTCTCATCTGCCTTATCCTTATACTCTGCGTTCATCTTGGTAATATGCTTCCTCACCTCCCCATGGATGTTCTTCAAGTGTTTTGCAAAATCCTCAGCTTCAGCACTACTTATTTCTCCTTTATCTATCTTCCTAAAGTCAGATGCATTTCTTGGACTACTTCCATATATAATCTAGAATGGCGATTTACTAGTGCTTCTGTTGATAGAATTATTGTATGCAAATTCTACCTGTGGTAAAATCAAATCCCATCCTATTGGCTTATCTCCAACCAAACATCTCAGCAAATTTCCCAAACTCCTATTCACCACCTCTATCTGTCCATCAGTCTGTGGATGATGTGATGAACTGAACTTCAAATCTATCTTCAACTTCTTCCACAATGTACGCCAGAAATATCTAACAAACTTAGTGTCCCGATCTGAAACTATGGCCTTTGGAAAACCATGAAGTCTCACTACTTCTCTGAAAAATAATTCTTCTACATGAACAACATCATTAGTCTTCTTGTAGGGAATGAAATGTGTCATCTTTGAAAATTTTTCAACCACCACAAAAATTGAATCATGTCCCCGCTAAGTCCTCGGTAAACCAAGAACAAAATCCATGCTGATATCCTCCCAAGGCTTCTTTGGTACAGGTAATGGCTGATACAACCCTGTATTCTGTTTCACTCCTTTTGCCATCTGACATACTCTACAACTCTATACAAACTTCTTCACATCTTGCTGCAACTGTGGCCAATAATAATTCTCACTAACCAAACCAAGGGTTTTATCATGACCAAAATGTCCAGCCAATCCTCCGCTATGCTTCTCCTTGATGAGATTCTCCCTCATAGAACTTTGTGGAATGCACAACTGACTCCCTCTGAATAGCATATCCTCTTGGATGATGAAATCCAACCATTTCATCCTGTCTAGAGTAACAGGTTCTGTACAAGCTTTCCAAGCTTCACCAAAATCAGGATCCTCTGGATACAAATTCTTAAGTTCCTTGAACCCAACCACTTCAATCTACATTTCTGTCAGCAATAGTTGCCTTCTACTAAGAGCATCTACAACCCTATTAGACTTTCCACTCTTGTATTTCAAAACAAATGTATAACTCTACAAAAACTCAACCCATTTCAAATGCCTTTGATTCAATTTTCCTTGACTATTCAAATATTGCAAAGCTTGATGATCAGTATACAAAACAAACTCCTTAGGAAGTAGATAATGTCTCCACTTCTTTAATGCCTGAACTATAGCATAAAATTCTTGATCATAAATAGAATATTTCCTCTTGGCATTGTTTAACTTCTCACTGAAATAAGCAACAGGTTTACCTTCTTGGCTCATAACAGCTCCTATTGTAGTACCACTAGCATCACAATCTACTTGAAACACCTTATTAAAATTTGGAAGTGCTAAAACAAGTTGTTTTATAACTTTTTGTTTCAACAATTGAAAACTCTTTTCTGCCCCATTAGTCCACTTAAACTCTTTTCTATCCCCTCTCATTGTTTCAGTCAAGGGTCCACAAATACAGCTAAAATTTTTGATAAACTTTCTGTAAAAGCTAGCTAGACCATGAAAAGATCTTATCTTAGTAGCACTCCTTGGAGTAGGCCATTGAAGGATAGCCTGTACCTTCTTTGGGTCCATTTTTAGACCTTCTGCTGAAACTACAAATCCCAAATACACTAACTCTTTCTTCACAAAACTGCACTTCTTCAAATTAATCAACAATTTCTCATCTCTCAACTTCTCAAACACCATACAAATATGCATCATATGTTCCTCCAATGTCTTGCTAAAAATCAAAATATCATCTAGGTAAACAATGACAAACTTACCCAGAAATTCTTTCAGAACCTCATTCATGAGCCGCATGAAAGTGCTCGGTGCATTGGTTGGCCCAAAAGGCATGACTAACCACTCATATAGTCCTTCCTTTGTCTTGAAGGAAATCTTCCATTCATCTCCTTCTCTGATCTGAATCTGATGATATCCACTCTTCAGATCTATCTTTGAGAAATACACAGCTCCACTCAAACAGTCCATAATATCATCCATTCGTGGCAATGGAAACCTGTACTTGATTGTGATCTTATTTATTGCCCTAGAATCTGTACACATCCTCCATTCTCCATTCTTATTTGGTGCTTATACCACTGGTATAGCACAGGGACTCAAACTCTCATGGATCAATCCTTTTTGTAACAGTTCATGTACTTGTCTGTTCAACTCCTCACTTTCTGCAGGTGTCATTCTGTGTGCTGCCTTATTCAGCAAACTCACTCCTGGGATCAAGTCCATCTGATGACTGATCTTCCTGACTGGTGGCAATCCATCAGGCATGTTATCAGATACAATATCCTGAAACTCATTCAACAAATCTACAACTTCTATAGGAACATCTTCTACTTCCTCTTTACCAGCTTTTGGAATTAAAGCAAAACACACATGCTGTCATGCCCCGCAAGGGAACCAGGAAAATACACAAAGGTTTACTTCATAAAAGAAAACCTAAGTAGAGTTTAACGAAAATTTTTGAACTTTTAAAGTTTATAATAAACAAAACATTTTATCACTTCTTTCCAAGGTTCCCTTAAGTGTAAATGTATAACTTATTGAAAATTGATAAACATTTTAACAACATTTACTAACCATTCAAATTCCATTTCAGATTCTTTATTGAAAAATACTTAAACACATTTAAAGATAATTTCCATCTAAAACTTTTCAATAACTATAATTCCATTTCATCTAACTAACATATTTCAATAGAACAATAAATGATTCATCAACATTTTGCACAACTTGATACATAACAAAATTTACATCTTTCCAACATACATTAAACATCCCATATAACCCTTTTTCCTACGTCTACCCATTATTACATCATTTGAAAATTACATTACATTTAAACTCCTCATAGGAGAATACATAAGTTTTCAATACATGAATAAATACAGGTCTTCATTCTTCAACAGGTGCATAGATAAATATGAATCTTCAGTTGTTTACATCTGCACAAGATACCTCGATAAAAAGATTTACCACCCAACCACGTGAATACCCAAAAGGATCCACTCCCCCGTGCTAGGAGATAAACACCAAGCCCACAAAGAAGAACTTACTAGGTTTTACAAAAGGTTGGATAACATTACACATAGGCAAATTCATTTCACAAGAGAATTCTAAGGTTCGGGTAGGGAATCCTAAGCAACAACCTAAGTGAGTGTCATCGCATAGCCCTCACCCCTTGGGTTGTCCTGGTACTAGCCACACTGGGCCCCGGCCCCCAAGTAGGCACATGCGGAATCGAATGCCTTTCGTACAGACAAGTGCCATTCGATTTGTACCTATGCATAGGTACCTTCTCCCACTCCCATCCATAGCCTGTCCTAGCGCTAATGGCATGGGCGAGGCACAATTAATCTTTTTAATATTTTAACCCCATCCCATAAATTTATTAGGTTATCACTTGATTAGTTAACTCTTCAGCCGGTTATCCTGGTCTAGCCACTTTAGGGCCCCGGCCCCGCGCTGAGAGCCACTCACTTAGGGGTTCCTAGGTTTCCTAACCCTAACCTATTTCCGTTAGGTTTTTCTAGCAACCACTAACATTTTCAACCTTATAACAGATCTATCCTAGGACACTTAGGAGTCCTAAAGTTTGACTAGTTTGATTGTTGATAAGATTGAAAGCAAGAGTTTGTTTCAGTTTCTAACCCCCATCCTAACATTTGTCTAAACATGGAAGTAAGAAATCTATGGTTTAGTTGTATTTAAATAAAATTTACACAATTTAAAACAAGGAATAAATACGCCTCTAATTCCTAAGTTTGCCCCATGAAATGAATGATTTTGTATCTAATATATTATCATTATCTATGCATAAATTAGTGTTGATACAATTTTTCTCATTAAATTAATATGCCTCCTAGGTGTCTTAAAGTGGATACCTCTATATATATATATATATATATATATATATATATATATATATATATATATATATATATATATATATATATATATATATATATATATATATATATATATATATATATATATATATATATAATATCATATATATGATATATATATATATATATATATAGATATTATATAAGTTAAGTTAATGAAAATTCCATGTGCTAAAATACATATCATATTGTACATATAATATCTATTATATGTACAATATAATATCAAATTTAAATTAATAATATATATATAAAAACTTAAATTATGTTATATATATAATATTTTACATATTACATATATAACATAATTTATTTATAACAAAATATTTTTTTTATATGTTTACACATTATATTATATATATAATATTATACATATTATATATATATTATAATATGATCAAAAGCCGAAATTAAATGGCACCTTGTGTTTACACCAAACAAAAGTCACATCAAACAAAAAAAGAAGGGGTCCCGCCGCAGTGGTGACCGCCGGTCA
>BSBK01009538.1:0-12500 GCA_027943335.1 Chamaecyparis obtusa
ATTAATTGGGGTTTTAAAATGAATTAATAAGATAATGTGCAACTCGCCCATGCTGGAGCACTAGTACAGGCTAAGATGGAGGATGAGATAATGTTTGTCAACCTAATGTGGTGTGTGTTCTAGCATAGTGAATAGCCTTGTCTATACAAGAGGTTATTGATACCTCATATGATCACTTGAGTTCTAGGGTCTAGAGAGGCTTCCAGGAAAAAAACTCAAGGGTTAGACGTATGTGATGACACTTCCCTATATGAATCTTAGGTTTCCTAAATATGATGGTTGCCTCTAGATTAGTATGTATACCTTTGTATTTGAATTGTAACTTTTGAGATAGAGAGATTTTAGGATCCCTTTATTAGTCCTACCTTATGATTGGTTTTGGTTTTATTATCTAAGTGGGGTCTATTGTTATCTCCTCAATACGGTGGGAGTGGACCATTTAGGTGCCACAAGATTGGGTGGTAGTGATACTTTTACCATTTGAGATTTTGACATCCTGTTACCAGTTCTAGATGATCCTTGTAGCAATTACATCTTATTGTTCATCAGTTTTGGAGACTTTCTGTAGTACCCTGCACGTAGTTCACTTTTAGGATTCTTTATGTTTCAGTGTTTGATCGAATTCTTTTAGGTCACTTTGATGTGATCGATTATTATGATTAATAATGATGATTATGGATTATTGTTCATTTTATGTGTATCACGCGATTGCTTAGATTAGATGTTGATATCATTTGATGTTATGTTTATGTTTTATATTGATTTATGGTACTGATCCCATACTGGCATGTGTATGGTTATTTTGTGTTTGCATCTGTTTGACATGTTTGTTTGGTAGAGGACGGAGGTGTAGTTACTCGCATAGTCGAGATCCACATGACCAACCGTACCCTATCATTGTTTGATATATATTATTGTATGTACATGCTTCATCTTGTGGTGACAGGTTCGCAGGTACAGGGCATCATCTTCCCTAAATTGGCAGGAGTGAGCGTGCCCACAAACATTCATCTCAATGGTAAAGAGGGGAGATAATACATAGACCCAAAACCTTAAACCTAAGCCTTATTGTCCTGGGATTGGACAAGTGTTAGTCTTACTACCCTACCTGAATTCACCTAGTTAGCATGAATTCGTGGATCCTTCTTCCTGTGTTTGTTTGATTTATTGTATTTGATTTTTACTCTGCATGATTCAGTTGATTTATGATTATGTGGGTGATTAATAATCTATTGATTATAGTTGAATTATGTTAATTTAGATTATCTTATGTGAATATCAATGTTAGGTGCATAGTTGAATTTAATGTTAAAATATGCTCCTAGGATTTAATTGAGCGAATTAAATTAAAGTTAATTATTTTAGTATTGATTATGTCCTAAGTTTATTATGATGAAATTTAATTAAAATCAAATAATTGATTATTTGGATTTAATTGAGTATTTTATTGAGAATTGGATTTTATTATGTTTGTGAGTATTATTAAATAATTAATTGCATGAATTCATGATGCATTAAGTATTTAATTTATTTAATAATAGATTTTGTTATTAACATGTGCTTTATTGAGTTGTGCATAATTATATTTATTTTTAATTATTAATTAGTAATTCTCTCAACAAAGTGGGAGAGTTGGATTAGGAGTTCTTTGTGTGAGTCATCTAGGGTTTTGCATGTTTAGCGGAGTTGAATCACTAATAGGGGGATTTTGCATTCATTTTTTATTCAATCAGGTTGTTGGAGGATTTTGAAGAGAGAGAGAGAGAGCTTTTTTTGTGCTTTCCTTGTGTTCTTGAGCATTGATGTGTGTGTTTGGATTTCTGGGTAAAGGTTGTTTGCATCTGGATTCGGGGATTGTATACACTATGATTCAGATCTGTAGGTGGAGCTTTTCTGTTGTCAGATCAGAGGGTTTCAACATTCTACAGACAATTTTATTCAGTTCTAGCATTGGATTGAGGTAGGGGATTGAGAAACTTCCTTGTAATTTCATTTGTAGAATTTTCAATATTTAAATGTGCTTGATTTGACTTGAGGATGTAGATTTGTTTTCTATTATGATTTCATTTTGGGTGTTAGAAAAACCCTTAGAATTATATTTTTTAGATTATTTTATGACTTGGCATGGTAAGGTTACTCTGTCAAAATTTTGAGAGAAAATTCACATTAGAAACCTTAGAAAATAGAAAAATCAAATTGTCTATAGTATGAACTATAGAGAGGCTAAAATAAATTAGTGGGTTGTTGTTAGAAAATCAATTTGATAGAAAAATTACTATTCTGGGTTAAAAAATATATTCTTTGTTAAAAAAAAAGACAGTAGAAAATATTTACACCAATAAATTAATTTGTGTATTCAAATGATTAAAAAAAACATTAGTAAATATGTGAATGAATTTGCAAAACAAAAATAAATTAAACAAAAGGAGAAAAGTTAAATCTATGTTTAAATGTGCAAAGATTGGAATTTTTCCATTTCTGGAACTGTGCTTTATGGTTTGTACATTTCCATTTTCAAAAACAGAGCCAAAAAGAAAATATATATATTTATTGCCTTTGAAAAAATACTATTTGGTTGCTATCGGAATTTGTGCAAGTAAAAAAAATAAAAATTTTTGATGTTAGTTTCTTTTTATTTTCATAACAAAAAAATTATTGTTAAAAATTTTTATGTTAAAAAAAATTTAGTGGGAGGCGGAGGCCACCACCCTCCCCACCTCCCAAGGCCGACGGGACCTGCCGTTAGTACCCAAGGGTACTGCACGGCAGGGGCCGGCCTACCACCACCTGTGGCGGTACCGCGAGCGATTACCGTTCGCAGGGGAATGGTGGGGCCCGTTTCCCCTTTTCAAATTAGTTTTAATTTATTTGTTTTATAATTGCGCTTTTTGATATATGTTTTATTTTTTAAAAAAAATTATTTAATTTGTTATTAAATTAGGTTATATCATATTTAATTTAGATCATTATTAATTTATGAAAAGTTTAATTTTTATTATATTTAATTTATGAATAATTTAGTTTATATTTTATATAAGTTATCTAATTTGTAATTTATTTATTATATATTTTGTTTAAATAGTAGATTCATGTTTATGAGCATATCTTAGATTAATTTGTTAATTATTTTATTTAAATTGCTTATTTGATTATAAGTAAATTTTTTTAAAAAAGATTATTAGTAAATTAAGTATATTTACTTTTTGAATAAATGTGATTTAAATTTCTTTTGTATTTAGAAACATGAATTTGTGTAGCTTAATCTATGAGGAATATGGTAACAATATATTCTATTAATATTCTTTTTGATAGTATAGATTAATTGTGTTATTTTTTTGATTTCAATCCTAGATTGAAGGGTTAAAACTTGGGTCTTTTGACATACCAGGATTATTAGAAATGTTATATTTATACTGAAATTGGGCATTTTCACTATGTTGGATTCTTAGGTCTCCTTGAGAAATTCACTTTATTTATGTTATTATTGGAATGATTATTTTCAGAATTTCCTAGTAGACCTTGTTATTTATATACTTGGATTCAAATATGATGAATATGGAGTGTATTTGATTATAGTTTATTTCAGTTCGAAATGGCGTGAGTGTTGTATTCTTCGTGCCTTCTTTTACGCTATGGGTTGTCAGGATCTAGATGACCTAGGAGAATACATAGGCTGGGGTATGGGTCAGATGTTCATGTTATCAGTTATGTTTGGTGTGTGTGTACATTATCTGATTATCACTCTTGTTTGACCATTGGGCTCATGTTATATTATATTCTATTTGTGGTATCTTTGTAACCATATCTAGTTCTTTTGTGTGAAAATGGATATGAGGTTATGTAGGTGTATACTTGATTAGATCTAGGAAAGATCTGTGAGCCTAGGGTAGTTTACCTTGACATGTAATAGGAGGTGGCTTGCAATAAGTGCCGGGGCCCTCAAGTGGCTACCAGGATCACTTATTGTTAAGTTTCTTTAATCAAGTGATAACTTAATATAATTAAGGGGAAATAAATGAACTTAATAAGATATGAGTCCTCACCCAGGTGTTAGTGCTAGTACAAACTAAGATGGGTTGAGAAGATGACTAGCCCCCTTTTAAGGGATGAGTTGGCATAGTTGATGACTTCGTCAGTACGAGAGGTCATTGATACTGTGTAAGGTCACTTGGGTGCTAGGATCTAGAGAGATTACCAGGACAAAACTCAAGGGTTAGAGGTACATGATGACACCTTCCTATGCATAGTCTGGTTATTCTACATGTGTCAGTTGCCTCTAGTTTAGTGAGTTGTACCTTTATCTTTATCATTTGTATCTTGAGTTAGAGTGCTTTTCAGGATTCTTCTGCTTAGGGTTTTATCCTTGTTTTGTATTGGTTATCCGATTGGGGTTTGTGATTATCTCCTCAGCACGGTGGGGTAGGCCTTTGTGGTTCTACATGGACGGGTGGTAGTGGATCTTTACCATTTGAGATTCGACATCCTGGTGTCAGTGCTTGATGGTGCTTCTGCGGATGGATTTCCTTTGTTTCTTCTTCAATGATGTTTCTTTCTTATCTTCATTATTTGTAATCCTGTATTAGTGTATCGCATGTGATACCTAATCTGGACATTGTATTAACATAGTTAGTTTTATTACTACATACCCTACAACATGTGTAGTGTATGTCAGTTTATTTGGATATCATGGAAGTCCATGAGAATTATATTTTATGTTATCTCATGTAATTATAATTTAATAGTTATGAAATCTTTTATTGATGTTAGTTCTAGTTGTGTTTTAATCTTACGTAATTCTACGTCATGGAACCCTCGAGTCTTGTAATCTATAGTGGGTGTTGTTTCGATGTAAGTAAATGGTAATTGCTTCCACACTGTTGTTTATCTTGTTTGTTAACTTTAAAAAAAAATTGTTCACCAAACTTAGTAGCATGTTTAGGGTTAAATTCTCTTGGGTTCCCTGGCGGGACGTTACACTTTCTCGTATCTTTCATATATTGTTTATAGTATCAATTATCAGTGTATCAGTTGTGATACTTATGGGTTATTGTATTGTACTCTATAATTGATTATTGTTGCATATCCTACACCTTGTACAATGGATATTATTTTATTGGATATACATTATGGTATTAGTTGTATCTATATGTATTTATGAGATGATGTACTTGTAATTCGTTATGTATATGGATTATTGTACTTATTTAATTAATTAACTTATGATTAATTATATGTTAAGGAACCATTGAGAATTTTAATCTTTGTGTTGAGTTACTTTTATGAGTATGTTTCATATTACACTATAATGCTTCCACATTAATATACCTGTTGATTGTAAACTCTTAAGGAAGAAATTTTGTCTTCTATAAACTTAGTAGCATGCTTTAGGTTAATCTCTCCTGGATTCCCTGGTGGGGCATTTCACTTGGTATTAGAGCCCGAGTTTCTACACTGGGAGCTCTGGGAATTTTGTACACCCATTAGATGTCTAGTAGTTAAAGATTGAAAAAAAAACCTAGACATATAATACTCTTGTTTTCTGATTATATATCATGTCATTATTATTTATGAATTATTTTGAGACGTCATTTTTCTTTTTGGCTATAATAGGAAAGATGGTTATTGAGACTAGATCTTCTAGAGGATATAGTAGAGGGTGTGGAAGGAGAAGACTTCATAGCCCTCCTGTGAGTCACAAGGTTGAGAAGATTAGGGAAGAGAACAGTGTGAGAAACATGACAATTCAGGAGAGCCTAATGCTAGGAAGATACTTCAAACTATTCTAAAATGTCAAACTATTCATAACAAGACTAAGAAGGAGGTGTCACGTCACTCTGATAATGAGAAGAGATGAAGATCTAGGAGTCCCAGAAGGAGAGACCCTACCATTGGCCAAAGGGTCACAAAGGCTAATCATATGAGAGACCTTGTGAGATCATGACCTCTTCCTTTTAATGGTCTTGGTACTATTTTTGAGGCACAAACATTTTTCATTGCATTGGATCAATGTTTTTCTATGCAACAATTTGATACCAATGTTAGGGAGAGGTGTGCTATCATGCACCTCAAATATTTTGAAGCTACTTGGTGGAAGATTGAGGAGAAGAAAATCACGCTTACCATGAAGAATGTCACTTGGGAGATGATTTCTGAGAGATTTAGAGAATGATTTTTATCTGATCAGTGGTAACAACAATGCACAGATGAGTTCCACAATATGTGATAATTATCTATGGTTTTCCAAGATTATGAGTGTCATTTCTTTGAGCTCAAGCCTTACGCAGGTTTTGGTGACAAGTCACCACTAATGGTGCAACTTTTCATTAGGGGGCTTAATGGTTGCATCATTGGGGGAGTTAAGGTTTTCAAACATAAGACCCTCAAGGAGGTGGTTATTAAGGCTACCTTGGTAGAGGCAAATATTGTTTAGGGTAATGGTGGAAAGATGGGAGTTCAGACTGGTGGTCATAAATCTTTGTGGTATAGAGGTAATCAATCGAAAGGGGATGGGAATTTAAGGAAACCTCCTCCCTGTTTCTAAAATTAGTAGAAAAAGGGGTTCACCCCTCCAACACAAAGTGATGGTTCTCATCTAAGAAATTTTATAATGGTCAGTTCTTTAGGCACAATATGCCTAGTTAGCTTGCTCAAAGTACCCATTCAGTTGCTAGAAGAGGCAACTATCAATAGTCTAGTGCACCCTCTGCTAGGAGAGGTCATGGTAGAGGTAATGGTTGTTTCACATGTGGATAGTAAGGTCACATTGTTGTAAATTTCCCTTAGCATGTATAACATTTTTCAGGAAAGAGGCATGCAGCTTCATAGCCTATAGTAGGAGATGCTGAGAGATCTCATAGAGCGTTTGCAGTAGTGGATCATCATCAGGTAGAGCACCATGGCATACTATTAGAGACTTTAGGTTCTATTAGAGGTATTTATATTTCTATATTATTTGATTTAGGAGATAAAAATTATTTTATATCTCCTTTAATAGTAGGGAAATGTGGGCTAGTGGCAGTAAAACAAGACATAGGTTGGCAAGTAGAGTTAGCCTCTAGGGAAAGAGTACCGATAGACTCTCTAGTGTATAAATATGAGTTGAAATTGGGTAAATTTAATACCTCAGTTGATATTCATGTGATTCCTTTGGGATCATATGATATCATCCTTGGAATGGATTGGTTAGGTTCTCATGGAGCCAACATTGGTTGTAGACAAAAGATTATCAAATTCAAGGATGATGTTGGCAATGATATTGAGATTGTAGGAGTTCAACATCTTATATCTCTTTGTATGATTTTTGCTATGCAACTAAAGAGGAGCATGAGAAAGGGTTGTCAGATATATTTTGTGACTATGGATGAGCTTGATGAATTTGAGACTAAGGAGAATACCCTTGATCATTCTATTCTTCAAGAATTTGTTGATGTCTTTCCTAGTGAGATTCTACGTATGCCACCAAAGTGTGACATAGATTTTCATATTGATCTTGTTCCAAGATAACAACTTATATGTATAACTCCATACTAGATGACCACACAAGAGTTGAGTGGGCTTAAGATCTAGTTAGAGGATCTTTTGGAAAAGGATAGCATTAGACCAAGTGTTTCCCCATGAGGAGCACATGTACTCTTCGTTAAGAAGAAAGATGGATATTTACACTAGTGCATCAACTTAGACACTTGAACAAGGTAACAATAAAGAACATGTAACCTTTTACAAGGATTGATGATCTAGTTGACCAAATAAAGGGGTCCAAGGCATTCTAAAAGATTGATCTCAAAATAGGATATCATCAGTTACGTGTAATTCCCACCCTAGCACTTTCATGTTTTGGACTGACAAGATCATTACCTTATTATTTTAGACTATATGTTTTGTTATTTTAATTTTATGATGGGAAATTTTGAGCATATATTTGGTTAATAGAATTAAATTAATGGAGATAATAAATGAATTGGCATGAGATGATGTATGTGTAGGAATATATTATTTGTGAAATGATTCATACTTGATTTATATTATTATGTTTATGATGGAGCTAACCCTACTAACCCCACCATGCTTTGTTGATTACATTGTTTGATGTGAGTGTAGGATGAGGAGAGGTAGTCATAGTTACTACTATGGGAGATCCCCACAATGTCACACTCTCCCTCCTTGTTTGTTAATTTTTGTGCATATATATATATATATATACATGTTGGTGTACTCAGTTGGTGTAGTTGGATGCAAGTACCAGACATCGACTCCACTTGGCTACACAGGTTTGAGCATGGCTTCAAAATATTTGAACTATTGTTGTGTGGAGATTTTACCAAGTTTCTCTCAAGGGATTCCTGTTGACTTAGATCCCTATTTAGAAGGTTACCTTAGTTGGGGGTTTGTTTGTAGTGTTATGAGTTTTGAAATTGAGGTTTATGTTTGTGGTTATTAATCTTATATATACATATGCATTATTATCTGTAATATAAATGGATGTATATTATATATGTATATATGGATGCACATGTATATACCTATGCATATATAAATAGTATAAACTATGTCTTTTAGTTGCAAGTATAATTGTACTTTTAAATTTAAATAATGGTTATTAAATAAAAAATAATAATAAAGTAAAACAAGGCTCTTTTAGGTAAAACTAGCTACATAGGAGTTCTAAAAACAAGACCTCCTAGAAGTTAGGCTAGTTTATTTTTAATTGGGCTATGTGATTTATTTGAGAATTCTTATGCTTCTATTCTAGTTATGGTCTTCTTTTGAAGGATACGTTAATAAAATAATAAAAAGCTTTTATAGTTTTTTATGAGGTTTGTTTAAATAAATTAAAACCAACTATAGTAGTTCCAAAGTAGTTGCTTCCCATAAATCAACTCCTCCAACCATATAGTTTTTGGTTAAATTATTGGAGCATGAGGAGTTTGGGGAGATTGGAGAAACTTAGGAGTTTTCTGGAAGTATTAGTTTTGGGGGATTTTTCTATATTTGCAATTAGTATTTTGGTTCTATTAGGGTACTTGGGAGATTCTCAGAGGAGGAAGAAATATTTTTCTTTGAAGGAAATCTATCCTGGAAGGCAACCATCACTCAAATCTTGTAAGGTTGTTGGGGTGTGCTCAACTGTGAAAGGGATTCTCTACAGGACTCTAGGTAGGATCTAGAACCAAGAAGAATCACCTTCTTTCCTATATGATTGTGCATGAATATGTTTATGAAAAATATAATGTGTTCATATGTGATTTAAAGCTATTGTGATTACATAAATTATTATATTAATTATTTGATTGTAAAAGAATAATGGATACGAGAAGTTGTGATACATGTATTTGTTAAATTTCATTGTCAAATCTCTTCCTGGAAGTCTAAGATTGTTTATGTTATTGTATTTTGGTATATTTTTTGGTATACACATGGTTTAGGAAAGTTTAGGGAATTTTAGGGAAGGTTAGGAATGATTAGGGAGGTTTGTAGTGATTTTTCTCTTCCTATGACATATGCAGATTTTTGTTTTCATTTCTTAGTTTTGATCATCTGTTTATGTTTTGGATTTAATGGTGTGTTGAAGAGGTGTTGTGGAGTTTTTTTGGGGTAATTGAATTAGGTATGATAGTTCTTGTACGAGAAAACAATCGTGAACCTATTTGCTCATATTTGTCTAGGTGTATACTTGTATGGTCCTATGGGAATACTTGTATGGTCCTAAGGGAATAATCATATGGGACTTATGGAATCCTAGGGGTCTAGTTTGGCCATTTTTGGGCTTGTGGTTTGGTTTGTGACTCCTGTAATTAACACATGTGATTGGTTTGAAAATTTTCACACCTTTGTATGTCTATTCCTCACTTAGATTGTGTTATAATGTTTTGTTTAAGGTGTTTTGGTACTTGGAATTCTTTCTTTGTCATCATTTGTGCATATGATAAGGCTAGGACTCATCCTGATGGCTTGAGAGCACATGAGAGTTCCCTAGACCTGTAAAATAGACCATTTGAAGTACATTATTGTTTATTTG
The DNA here is from genome assembly GCA_027943335.1 of Chamaecyparis obtusa. Lineage (NCBI taxonomy): Eukaryota > Viridiplantae > Streptophyta > Pinopsida > Cupressales > Cupressaceae > Chamaecyparis > Chamaecyparis obtusa. The sequence goes on from BSBK01009538.1 coordinate 10,016, forward strand.
GCTTGTTATTGGGTAGGGGACTAGGTACCCTAGGTGAGTGGATCACAATAGGTTTTGGAACCCAAAGAGGTTTCTAGATGATCCTATGGGTTATTTTGTAATCAAGTGATAACCTTAATAATTAACTTGGGAAAGGGGGGTTTCAAAAGATAATAAAAGACATGTAATATAAGTCTATATAGACTTGTTTGTAGTATTGGGAGCATGGGTAACTTCCAAGGTGGATCCTTAACACAAAAAAGGGGACCGAGGTTACATGGTTTCCAGGGAGGATCCCAATGTATAGGTTGTGTGATGACACTCACCTAGATGGTATGCTAGAAACCCAACCTTTGAGAATAGTATGATGATATATTGTTTATGTCTTTTCCTTTGGTTCAAGTGAATGTTTTGTATTGCCTTATCTTGGTTTAGGCCTTGTAAGTACCTTGGTTCTATCTCCTAGCACAGGTTGTTGAATTGCACCTATTTCACATGGTTGGGTGGTAAATATCTTTCAAGGTACTATTCGTGGTTCATGTCTTGGCTTGGTTTTGATTTATGTAGTGAAGAAGACTTCTTATTTTGTACCATGTAATATTTGTTATGCAAGAATGTAAATATCTCTTGTAAGCTTTCAAACCATTTTATGTAATTGTAATTGTAATTGTAATCATCATTGAAAGTTGAAATGATAAAGCAATGTAATCAGGGAGGGATAGATTTAGGGGTTTTTAAGGGATGTTTATTGAAGATTCAAAAGTTGTAAATAAGAAATGTGATCTTTTTATTCTTTCTTTTATCTCTCCTATGATTGAAATGAAAATTAAGATCTCAAATGTGAAAGCTTGATTATATTTTGTAAAGGCTAGTTATTCAATGTGTAGATAAGAAGGATTGAAAATGAAGTGGAAAGTAAAATATATATTCATTTAATTAAGAATGAAGCATTATGTTCTTATCTTTTCCTTAATTTATTAAGAATGCAAAGTAGAAGAAAAAGGAAATGAATCCAATTAGTTAATTGATAGAATGTAATGGTTTTTAATATTGGTAAATGAATTCAATAAGGGAACCTTTAAGGAATGTTCTTTTGGTAGATATAATCAATGAAATGTTAGTGATATTTTAAAAAAATTGTTAGTTGTAATTTTGTACTTAAGACCTAATTCCTTATGGGTTCCCTGCCGGGGACATTACATTATGTATCTAGAATGTAGATATTCATAAGATTATATTCTACACTCGCTGTGGACATTATGAGTTCACAGTAGTTCCTTTTGGTTTGACGATCACTGCATCAATTTGCATGTGCTTGATGAATGGAGTATTTCATTCTTACCTTGACCATTTTGTTCTTGTATTCCACGATGACATATTGAGATATTACAAATCTACAAAAGAGCATGAGGAACATCTATGACTAGTTTTGTAGTATCTTCAAGCAATTAGGTGTATGCCAATGTGACAAAGTGTGGCTTATTTTAGTTAGAGGTTACATGTGAGGTTTTTTCAGTAGATTCCTCAAAGATTTAGGCTATGGTAGATTTGACAACCTCCACCAATTTTTCAGAGGTTCATAGTTTCATGGGCTTGGCTAGATATTATCACAGGTTTTTTAGAAGTTCTCTAGAGTTTCATATCATATTACTTCTCTTCAGAGGAAAGGGAAGAAGTATTTTTGGATAGAGAAGTGTGAAGATGATTTTTTATAACCTTAAGGAGAACTTGACTAGTGCATCTATTCTAGCAATATCTAACCCATTGGGTGATTTCATGTGTGTGTTGATGCTTCTTTGGAAGGTATTGGAGCAATCTTTATGCAAGAAGGACATGTGATTGCATATGAATCTCTCAAACTCATGTATCATTAATTGAATTATACTACACATGATCTTGAGTTAGCAATAGTAGTTCATGCATTAGTTTTATGGAGACATTTCCTATTCGAACATCGAATTGAGATTCACAGTGATCACCATAGTTTACAATATTTCTTTACTCAACCTAATCTAAATGCTAGGAAGAGGTGATGGATGTAGTTTCTTTGTGTGTATGACTTTGAGATCAAGTACATATAGGGTAAGGAGAATGTGGTAGATGAGGGCTTGAGTTGTAGGAGGCATGAGATATTAGCTTTGAATCTTGGTGTATATTTGTGGAGTCATATACTCCAAGAAATTCCTTTAGATACATGGTATCAAGAAGTGAGTACAAACATTGATTCAGAGGGACCTTTGGAGGGAATATTTTCAAGTTATTTTTTAGAATTAGATGGTATTTTGCATCACATGAGCCAAATATATGTACCCTCATAAAATAATCTTCATACATTGGTTTTATTTTAGGCTCATCGTGCACCTTACTCAACACATCCAGGTGTCAAGAAGATGCATACAAATATTAGAAAAAATTATTATTGGTTTGGTATGAAGCTTGACATTTCTGAATTTGTGGCAGATGTTTAGAGTGTGAGAGGGTTAAGGAAGATCATCAACATCTAGTA
>BSBK01009538.1:17500-45000 GCA_027943335.1 Chamaecyparis obtusa
ACTTATTGTAAGCTATTTAATTAAGTGATAACATGATATATTAATTGAGGTTTTAAAATGAAATAATAAGATAATGTGTACCTCACCCATTCTTGAGCACTAGTACAAGCTAAGATGGAGGATGAGATGATTCTTCCTGCCCAGTGTGGTGTGTGTTCTGGCATAGTTAATAGCCTTGTCTATATGATAGTTTATTGATACTACATGTGGTCACTTGAGTGTCAGGGTCTAAAGAGGCTTCCAAGATGAAACTCAAGGGCTAGAAGTATCTTATGACACTTCCCTATATGCATCTTATGTTTCCTACATATGATGGTTTCCTTTGGATTAGTATGTATAACTTTGTATTTGAGTTGTACCTTTTAAGATAGAGAACTTTCATGATTCCTTTATTAGTCCTAGCTTATGATTAGTTGTGGTTTTATTATCTGAGTGGGGTTTTTTGTTATCTCCTTAGCATGGTGGGAGTAGACCATTTAGGTTCCATGAGGTCAGGTGGTAGTGATTCGTTTACCATTTGAGATTCTGACATTCTGGTACCAATGTTGGATGATCCTTGTAGCAGTTGTACCTTCTTGTTTACCATTCTTGGAGACTTGCTCTTATCTTTCATATGTTGTTTAGAGTATCATGTATCAACATATCAGTTATGATACTTATGGGTCATTGTATTGTACTATGTAATTGATTATTATTACATACTCTATGACTTGTGCAGTGGATGTTATTTTATTGGATATACCTTATGGTATCAGTTGTATCTATGTATGTATTTATGAGATGATGTAATTGTTATTCATTATATATGTAGATTATTGTACTTACTTTATTAATTAACTTATGAGGAGTTTTATGTTAAGGAACCCTTGAGAATTATAATGTATGTGTTGAGTTACTTTTATGAGTATGTTTTGTATTACAATGTATTGCTTGCACATTAATGTACTTGTTGATTGTAAACTTTTAAGGAAGAAAAAATATACTCTATAATCTTAGTAACATGTTTTAGGTTGATTTCTCGTGAGTTTCCTAGCAAGGCATTATAGGGTACATACCTTTCCAAGCTTGAGTAACTTATCTTTATAAATTTCAACATTCTCATAGTGTTCTTCCTTGATCTGCAAGCTATCTTTTTCCTTTCTCAACTAATCATCTGTATTAAAAATAGATTCCAAAGTGACTAGACCTGTAGTACCCCGCCCGTAGTTTGCTTTTAGGATTCTTTATGTTTTAGTGTTTGACCGAATTCTTTTAGGTCAGTTTTGATGTGATCGATTATTATGTTAATAAACGATGATTAAGGATTTCTGTACATTGAATGTGTATCAGGTTATTGCATAGATTAGATGTTGATATCATTTGATGTTATGTTTATGTTTTATATTGATTCATGGTACTAATCCCATACTGGCATGTGTATGGTTATCTTGTATTTGCATATGTTTGACATGTTTTTTTGGTAGAGGACGGAGGCATAGTTACTCGCTTAGTCAAGATCCACATGACCGACCGTACCCTATCATTGATTGCTATTTATTATTGTATGTACATGCTTCATCTTGTGGTGATAGGTTCGTAGATACAGGGCATCGTCTTCCCTGAATTGGCAGGAGTGAGCGTGCCCACAAACATTCATCTCAATGGTAAAGAGGGGAGATAATACACAGACCCAAAACCCTAAACCTAAGCCTTATTGTCCTAGGATTGGACAAGTGTTAGTCTTACTACCCTACCCAAATTCACCTAGTTGGCATGAATTCGTGGATCCCTTCTCCCATGTTTGTTTGATTTATTGTGTTTGATTTTTACTCTGCATGATTCAGTTGATTTATGATTATGTGGGTGATTATTAATTTATTGATTATAGTTGAATTATGTTAATTTAGATTATTTTATGTGAATATCAATGTTAGGTGCATAGTTGAATTTAATGTTAAAATATGCTCCTAGGATTTAATTGAGGAAATTAAATTAAAGTTAATTATTTTTGGTATTGGAAATTAATATTGATTATGTATTAAGTTTATTATGATAAAATTTAATTAAAATCAAATAATTGATTATTTTGATTTAATTGAGTATTTTATTTAGAATTGGATTTTATTATGTTTGTGAGTAATATTAAATGATTAAATAATTAATTTCATGAATTCATGATGCATTAAGTATTCAATTTATTTAATAATAGATTTTATTATTAACATGTGCATAATTGAAAGTGATTTGTTTGAAAAAGTGACAACTTGTCTTTAGAAGACTAAGTTGAGTTGTGCACAATTATATTTATTTTTAATTATTAATTAGTAATTTCTCTCAACAAAGTGGGAGAGTTGGATTAGGCGTTCTTTGTGTGAGTCATCTAGGGTTTTGCATGTTTAGTGGAGTTGAATCCCTAATAGGGGGATTTTGCATTCATTTGGAGTTAATCAGGTTGTTGGAGGATTTTTGGAGAGAGAGAGCTTTTGGAGTTTTTGTGCTTTCCTTGTGTTCTTGAGCATTGGTGTGTGTTTTTGGATTTCTGGGTGAAGGTTGCTTGCACTTGGATTTGGGATTGTATGCACTGTGATTCAGATCTGCAGGTGGAGCTTTTTTGTTGTCAAATCTGAGGGTTTCAGCATTCTACAGGCCTTCTTATTCAGTATTTAGCATTGGAATTGAGGTAGGGATTTGTGGAGTTTTCTTGTGAATTCATCAGTAGTTCTTTCTGCAATTTCTCTATGTTTGTTTCAGTTTATAGATTAAGATCTGTTTTCAATTTATGCTTTAAATTTGAGGATTAGAAAACTCATTAGCATGTTATTTCATTTTTTTTATATTAACTTGGCATAGTAGGGTTATGCTGTCCAAATTTGGAGAGAAAATTCATCCTAGAACACCTAGAAAATGAAAAATTAAACTCTCTATAGTTAGTTCTATAGTATGAATAAATTAAATAATTGGGTTGTCTTCAAAAATTCATTTTGAGTGGAAATTTGTTATTCTGGGTGAAAAATACAACTCTCTGTCATTTTTGACAGTAAAAAGAAAATATACACCAATAATTAAACTTTGCTTTCTATTGATGGGAAAATAACATTAGTGAATGTTAATATATATTTATAATACATTTGTGTTAAAAACAATTTAGATTAAAGACAAAATTTTCCCATGTGTGTTGAAAGAATCAAATTTCTATTTCTGGAAAATCATTATTAGGCCTATACATTTCCATTTTTGGAAACAGTGCCTTTAATAATGCATATGCTTTAAAAATATATATATATAAATTATGTTTTTAGAAAGTTGTTGTTTTAGTATAAAACAAAGTTAAAATTACATTGAATGTAAGATTCTTAGTTTTTCAAAATTTGTGTTGTAAAATTTTATTAAATAAAAATAATGAAAAAGGGTTTAAAAAAAAAATGTCATTAAAAAAAATTGAATTGATTGGAGGGGGCACGGATCCCACCCCGTACCCCCACGATAGAGAGACCTGCCCTGCTGGTGGTACACAGTACCGTTGACAGTGCAGGCACTGTTGGCGGCACTATGTGTCGTGCACAGCAGGGCCGTGGGTGTGGGTCCCCACTAGTGGGGCCCCCCACGTATATTGCTTTGCATTTTTTATTTTTGTTAAAAGTTTTTTTTTTATTAATTTTTATTTATAAAAACTTTGTTATTAATTGTTAATTTAATTTTTATTTAGTTTATATAAATTTAATTAATTTAGTTTAGTTTATTTAATTTTAGTATTATTAATTAATTTAATTAATTATTATCTTTATTATTAAGTTAGATTAATTATGCTAATAGAATTAGTAAACCTACTTTGATGATTGGATCAATTAACTAAATTTAATTTAGTTTAGTTATTCTGTTTATTATATAGTTAATTAATTTGGAATCTATATGTTTTAGATTTTTTTCCTTCTTTTGTATAATAAACTTGTAGTAAATTTTGTCTTAAGAATTGAGGTGTTATGTTACCACCGAAATTGGACTTTTTAATCTATTGGGTCCATAGGGAATCTTTGGGGTATATACCTTGTTCATAACGTTGTCATCTTTTATGTTCCTTTCTTCTTAGTAAGTTAATTATTTATATGCTTTGATGCAATTATGATGACTATGGAAATTAAGTACTTATAGATCAGTTTCAGTTCTTTATGGCATGAGTGTTATATTCCTTGTGTCTTCTTTTACGTTATGGGTTATCAGGTACTAGAAGACCTAGGAGAATACAGAGGCTGGGGTATGAGTCAGATGTTCATGTTATTAGTTATGTTTGGTGTGTGTGTACATTATCTGATTATCACTCCTATTTGACCATTGGGCTCATGTTTTACTGTATTCTATTTGAGGTATCTCTGTAACCATATCTAGTTCTTTTATGTGAAAATAGATATGAGGTTACGTAGTTGTATACCTGATTAGATCTAGGAGAGATCTGTGAGCCTAGGGTAGTTTACCTTGACATGTAATAGGAGGTGGCTTGCAATAAGTGCCAGGGCCCTCAAGTGGCTACCAGGATCACTTATTGTAAGTTTTCAATAATCAAGTGATAACTTAATATAACTAAGGGGAAATAAATGAACCTAATAAGATATGAGTCCTCACCTAGGTGTTAGTGCTAGTACAAACTAAGATGGGTTGAGAAGATGACTAGCCCCCTTTTAAGGGATGAGTTGGCATAGTTGATGACTTCGTCAGTACGAGAGGTCATTGATACTGTGTAAGTTCACGTGAGTGTCGGGATCCAGAGAGATTACCAGGACAAAACTCAAGGGTTAGATGTACATGATGACACCTTCCTATGCATAGTTTGGTTATTCTACATGTGTCGGTTGCCTCTAGTTTAGTGAGTTGTACCTTTATCTTTATCATGTGTATCTTGAGTTAGAGTGCTTTTAGGATCCTTCTGCTTAGGGTTTTATCCTTGTTTTGTATTGGTTATCCGATTGGGGTTTGTGGTTATCTCCTCAACATGGTGGGGTAGGCCTTTGTGGTTCTACACGGACGGGTGGTAGTGATTCTTTACCATTTGAGATTCGACATCCTGGTGCTAGTGCTTGATGGTGATTTTGCAGATGGATTCCCTTTGTTGCTTCTTCATTGATGTTTCTTTCTTATCTTTATTATTTGTAATCCTATATTAGAGTATCACATGTGATACCTAATCTGGACATAGTATTATCATAGTTAGATTTATTACTACATACCCTACGACATGTACAGTGGATGTTAGTTTATTTGGATATCATGGAATTCCATGAGAATTGTATTCATTTCTATTTCATGTAATTGTAATTTATAAGTTATGGAATATTTTGTTGATGTTAGTTCTAGTTGTGTTTTTTTCTTAAGTAATTTTACGTCATGGAACCCTTGAGTCTTGTAATCTGTGATGGATGTTGTTTCAAGTGAGTAAATTGTATTTGCTTTCGCACTGTTGTTTATCTTGTTTGTAAACTTTAGAAAAAAAAATTTATTCACCAAACTTAGTAGTATGTTTTATGTTAAATTCTCTTGGGTTCCCTGGCGGAGCGTTACAAGATCCTTGGGAAACTTGTATGTTTTTAATTGAATAACATATCCTCATATTGTTGTTTTAACATTTGTTGATTACTGTTAGAAAACTCATCTTCTTGCCTTAAAAAATCAACCATTTTCTTGACCAGAATAAAAAACTTGCCAATTTTCATTTTTATAAGGGATAGAAGACCTAACAATGGTCTTTACATGCTGATGTTCTTTATTATTGCTAATTTTAGAAGGTATATCATATTGTGTGCGTATGGATTCTTATCGATCAACATTTTATTTTTATTTATGAGTATAGACAATATATTTAGAGCCTAAAAATATTCAATAAGATCCCACACTCTATGTTTATAACATTTTAATAACTCATTATTTGTAGTGTGGATACCTCTTACCTAATTTACAATAAGTTCTAAATCATCAAAAAATTGTAAAAAACCAATACCCCTTTTATGTGCGCATTGAAGACCCTTAATTAATGCCTCAAATGTAACTATATTGTTAGTACAATTTAAAATGTAAATATGAAAGCTAAGTACTATTTTGCATGGCAAGGTGAAATCAACATGCAACCACTTCCTTCACCAACCTTACCACATGAACCATCAAAAAATAATTTTCAAACCTCATTACTAGACTAATTAGACTGTTGTTCTACACTTTTTATAAAATTTGGAATAAAATCAACAGGCTCATGAACCAAATAATTTCCTAAACTTACCTCTTGTGACTGATCTTCTTGATTATTAAGAAGATTTTTTACTACCGACTCATCTACAAGGATGTCTAGAATATCGTCTATTTGTGTTTCCACCTCATTGGTAGTAGGAATCTCCTCATGATAAAAAATAATATTAGTAGAAGTATACAAAACACTTGGACTATAATTTTCAATACAATCAGTCACAAATGGTTTTGATGAAATGGTGACCTTAGTCCCATATTTGGTTCTAAATAGCATGTGTGACCAATGAGTTGATAAATACCCTCCAATTTTGGGTATAAAATCTCAAGATAAGAAAATTAAAAAAAATGGAGGTAAATCTATCACATAAATGTCCCATAAAATCACAAAATTGGGGTATGCATGCAAGATCAAATCTAAATTTTTAATGACCCCAAGAGTATTAAAAGAGGTCCCATCTAGTTTCACTACCCTCTTTTCCATTGGCTCATATTGCAATCCCAACTTGTCCACAATTTGTTTAGGCATTACTAAACTACTAGCACCCAAATCAATCATACAATTATGTACTAGGAACTATCCAATAATTAGAGATACATAATAAAGTGATAGTTTAACTAGGGTGGCCAGCTATTTGCAACTCTTATCAGGGTTACTAGCTAGAATAACTTTTGATAGCTGCTGGTTCAGTACATCATCTGACAAAGAAAGATTTTTTAATGCATCATGCACCATATATTTCTTTCTAGGAAGGGCTAGGACATCCCACATGGACACATGAACATGTGTTTTCCTTAATTGATCAATAGTGTTGAAGTTACTGATACTAACATTTTGTTATACTTTTGGAACAACATATTTTTTCATTTGTACTTTCTCAACTAGTACTTTCTATGCTTGTACTAGTTGTATTGGTTGGATTCTTGGAAAAATTTAAATCCTTTGAGTATTATAAGTGTAGAAACTGATGAAATATCAGATTCAACTCCAAGATCCAGCTGCATGCAATAAACCTGTCACAAAGAATGAAGCAAAAATATGGAAAAAGCAAAACCCTCTTGTGCTCAAAATGTTAGAGCTCAAACTGTATTAAGAGAGAATGAAAGAAAAAATTACAAAAGCGGCTTATAAGAACAGAAACCCTAAAGCCACAAAAAACTAGGTTGTGCAATAATAATTAATAGAAATATTAATTATTATGCACCTAAAAGAGATAGCTTAAGTGAAAAAGAATAATAGAGGACTTAAGTAATTAAATCGAAATGATTTAATTATAAAGTCAAATATATCTATTACTCTAACACCCCCCCTTAAGCGTAGCTCAGGAGGAAGCAAACCTAGCACAGCTAAGAAAACAAAAAAAACAAAAAAAATGGGTCCCGGCAACAAGGCCTGATCAGGTACCCAGTACAAGGAAATCTCTATAAACCGGAGTAAAGGAGAAAACCCAGTGGGAAAAAATCCTCTCCAAAAAGAGATGAAAAAGCAAGCAAAGACAAGAAGGAATGACTTCAAGAGACTCTCTCAAAGGCATAAGTACAATGCGTGCTGCCAACCCCCCCCGAGAGAGAGGGTCGAGGCTCCAGAGCCCCCCAGAATGAAAGAACCCCTGGAGCAATGAGAAAACCACTGTGACTCCAATGCAGAGGAGTGAAGGTCAGTGGGTGCTGAAGAGGTGACCTCGAAGGATGAGGTGTCACTGGAAGGCCGAGCTGATGCTCAAATGAGAAGACACGAGGATCCTGAAAGGGAATCCCCAATGCAAGTGGTATGACAGGTGTGCTGACACTGTCATGAGAGAGGAGATGAGTGTCCTCTGAAGAATCCTCAACAACTGCACCTGGTGGCTCGATGAATGGAGCTGGAGGATCAAGCAGTGCTGAAGAAGAATCCGGCTGAACAGAAAAAAGCTCAACAGGTGGTGGCATGGCAGTCATAACAGTAGTCTCAGGAACCACACAAAGGTTCAAACGACCTGACTGTACCACATGATGCTCTCTCAAAGTAGGAGAGTCATGCTCTGGCAAAGGTGGACCAAAGTGTGAGAAGGAGTAGAGACGGGTGGAATGATCAACTGTCCCTGTAGCAACAATACTTCCGATCATACTATCTCGGATGAAGACTGAATCTGGAGTGAACTCAACTGTCTTCCCTGACCCACTGTGAGTAAGCTGAAAAACTGAGAGAAGGTTTGAAGACAGAGATGGAACATACAAGACATCATTGAATGTGCCATCCTGAATGCATACAGTGCCTTTCCCACAGACAGTCATAACAGTGTTATTCCCAATGATAATATGGGAAATAGGAGAAGCCTCAAAAGAAGAGAAGATCTCCCGAGAAGATGCCATATGGTGAGAAGCACCTGAATCCAGTATCCAAGGGACCTGTGAAGGGGATGCAACAGAAGCCCGTAATGCATGACCCTTTCCAAGATCCTGTCCAGCTGTAGAATAGATAGAGGAAGACTGATAAGCAGACCCCTGTGAGCCAGAAGAGGATGGAGAGGAAAGATTGCTCTGCTGAAGAAGAGCTTGCAAATCCGCTATCTGTTTCTCGTAACCATCAAACTTCTTCTGATAGAAAAGTGACTCATCATGTGTTCCCTTCTGACAATAGGAACATGAAGGGCTCTCAGTCTTCTGTTTCTCCTTCTTAGAAGAAGATGGTGGGCCAGTAGAGTGATGAGAAGAGGAATCAGATATCTGCTTCGGTTTCTGCTTCTGAGAATCCTGAAGTGTCTTGGCAAGCAATGCCTGTGACTGTGAACCTGCAAGTGAATCCATCTGAGTGATCTTGGACTGCTCACGAGTCAACCTGTCACAGAAAGTCTCAAAAGAGGGCATAACATGTCTGGTACCCAAAGCATCCATGGTGGAGTAGAAAGTGGAAGAAAAGATCTGGTACTGTCCTCGCAACTTTGAGAGTATCAAATAGATACACTCATCATCTGTCTTGATTTTTCCACATCCCTGCAAAACTGTAAGCAAAGACTTGAACTTCATCAAGAAGTCCTCTATAGTGGGGAAATCAGAAGGAGTCAAAGAGGTCAACTCTGCATCAAGCTGAAGCTTCCGGAATTCATTGACTGTACCAAACAAGGTTGAAAACTTGCTCCAAATAGCCCTAGGAGTGGTCAAACCTTCCAGGTGAAATAAGAGACTGTCAGAGATGTTCAGTGCAATCAAACCCATGGCTTCATCCATTTTGTTCCTGTGCTGAAGAATTTCAAAGGGACGCTGCAGAACAGGTTGGTGTTCATCCAGACATGACCATAAGCCACATGACATGAGCAGCCTGGTCATGTGTGCTTTCCATGTTTGGTAATTGTGTGGTGTCAGCCGGGCCACAGAGGGATCCGACATTGAGAGGAGAAGAAGACAGAAGTAGAAGGGTCTTTTCTGAAGTAAATTACAGAAAGGAAAAACACCCCCCCACAATGTATAAATCAAACCCCTGTACAGCAAATAACTGAAAGCACAAAAAAATGAGGAGAAAATCTAGACTCCAGAAGCAGAGAAGGAGGAAAGGAGAAGCCTTGACTTTGACGCTAAAAAAGAGAGCTCAAATGGCTGAATCAGCAAACCAAACCAGCATCATTGCGTCCGTCTCGGAAAGACCTTTCCGGTGATATATCATATGTCGATTTTCGAGTCCGTATGAACCCTGTAGGAGCAAAAATGCCCAAGTACCCCCAAATGTAAACTCTCTGGAAAAAACCAGGGACGACAAAAAATTTGACGGCCGTATGACCGTCACAGGGCCGTCGTTGACGTCAGCATGATGTCATAATCGTACATTGTCGGAAAAGTTTGAAAAATGACCGGAAAAATTTTCCGGTGCCGGCAAATTGAGTGCCGGCAAGTGACGTCACCGGATGACGTCACCTGCTGCGGCGAGTGGCGGCCGGGCGGAGCACGGGCGGCGGCCGGGTGGGCCGGGTGGTGGCTGGTGAGGGAGGCGGCGGTGGCGGCTGTGGCTGGGGCGGCGGCCGGGCCGGGAGGCGGCGGGGCGGGCCGCGGGCGGCGCGGTGGCGCGGGGGCCGGGCTCCAGTGGCGCCTGGGTGGCGCGGCGGCGGAGCCTTGGTGGCGCGCTCGGCAGCGCCCAAAACTTTGTAAAAAAAGGCACTTTTTTAATATTTTTTTTTTGAAATTCGTGCCGTACGGCCCTAATAGGGCAAAAAATTTTCTCAGATGTTCCGGATGCCAAATAGGTCGAATTTTATATGGAAATAGGGGTTTTTGGGCCTTCTGGATGCAACCGTGAGGTTGGTTTTTACCCAAAGTGCTCCAAAAAAAAGTAGCCCCCCAAATCCAATAAAAAACAACTGAAAAAATCCCAGAAAGAAAGGGCTGGATCCACAGCTTCAGTAAACTTTGAACAAGCTGCAGTAGCAAGGCTCTGATACCATGTAGAAACTGATGAAATATCAGATTCAACTCCAAGATCCAGCTGCATGCAATAAACCTGTCACAAAGAATGAAGCAAAAATATGGAAAAAGCAAAACCCTCTTGTGCTCAAAATGTTAGAGCTCAAACTGTATTAAGAGAGAATGAAAGAAAAAATTACAAAAGTGGCTTATAAGAACAGAAACCCTAAAGCCACAAAAAACTAGGTTGTGCAATAATAATTAATAGAAATATTAATTATTATGCACCTAAAAGAGATAGCTTAAGTGAAAAAGAATAATAGAGGACTTAAGTAATTAAATCGAAATGATTTAATTATAAAGTCAAATATATCTATTACTCTAACAATAAGGCCCTTCTTGGCCTTGTACACTTCTTACTTGCTGATTTTTACCTTTATTAGCTTGATTATTTTCATCAATAGCCTTTGTTTTGGACCTAGTATTGGCTACCTCAAGATTCCATGACTGATTTTGGTCATTGTCAACACCAATATACTCTCCTAGCTGATGATTCATCATCTTAATTTTAGGAGTACCTTGTTGATTCTAAAATTTATGCTGGTCATTACCCTATTGAGGTAATCTCTTTTGTGTTGGTTCATTACTATTAAGTAAAAGAGCATGCCTTTGTTCTAAGTCCTTTCAACAATTTTCCTAATATTTCTACTAATTACACATAAAATACTGACACAAGGCAGGGCAGGATGAGGAGCCAATGACACACCTTAATCACAACCCCCCTTGCAGAGATCACACACGTGGAAGAAAACACACAACAGGGAAGAGAGAATGCAAGAAACTTCACATGTTATTCATCAAATAAACTCATACATGTTGGGCTATAAGGCCTTCCTAGTTATGGCTAAATACATTAAATTTGATAACAAAAAGACTCCAACATGCGAGGATTCAACTTCCCTTTCTTTCTTCTAACTTCTAAAACTAAACTCTAACTACTGATACCTAAAACTACAAACAACAACTTTATTTATACAAGAGGCTACTGATACAAGTCAGCCTTCAAGTCCATCATTGGAGAAAGAAATGACTAGATCTAGGTCCACATGCTTCCTAATGATTGATACCAACATTAACTCTAGGAACCAAATTCAATGCACAAGTCGGCCTCAATAGGAAATCAAAATAAACCTGGTGCAGGAGCACACCTAGGCTAACCTCAATGTTAGAGTTGTTTTGGCTTGTACTTGACTCTAGCCAAGTTAGGATGTTATTTTGTTTTTAGACCTTAGAAGGTCATTGCTATTGTGGGCTAGGTGAGTTAGTCATTAGGACTAAGGTCACACAAATGGCTATTGTTAGTAGTTATTAATTTTTCTTAATGTTAGAAGTCTAAGGTGAGAATAGAGTGTTAAATGCATTCTAAGCACATAGTGATGTTATAAAGATGCCATAAGGTCATTAAATGAGTTGGTTCCTCATAATCTAGAGAGGATAGAGGTCCTAAGAAATAGGATCAAGGCATAGAGAAAGTAGCCAAATGTTGTTAAGAAGTTGTCATGACAACATTTATAATTATTGCAAATGTTGCATGCAACTCGGTTATCCTTGGATTCCCTTGAGTATAGGAGGTGGGAGATCAGCCAACAGGCCCTAGAATCATGGATATGACATATAATATTAGATAAGACATGAATCTCAAGGTTAGAGATGGATTTTAATAGTTTGTGAATATTGAATTCATCTTTGCAACTCTGTTTTGGAGAATATCCTGAGCTTTTGTGTTGACAGTGCCTTGAAATGGATTGAAAGTCTCGATCTGGTGGTTGATTAGTGTTCTTTAGTTTTTTCTAAGACTTTTTAATTTATGAACCAAGTTGTTTTGAGTAGATATATTGTGTTGAATAAATTGTTTTTGTTTTAGAGTTCTCACTGGTCCTATTCAGACCAGTCGGTGCTTTCATGGCTCCCCCATGAAATCTAGCCATGGGAAACACCTAGGGATAGATGGAAATGTTAGGGGAGTCATTAGTGTATATATTTTTAGGATTAGGAGTTTTGAAAGAATGGAGAGCTATTTTTACTACTAGGCCCTAGGCGACCAGACATAGCCCGGTTAGAGGTCTAGGAATGAAAGCTTGAAGATTTCTTGCAAGGTAGAAAGGTATTGTATGACACAGGTAGAGTTTCAAGAAGGTTTTCATCATATCTTAACATACTATGAGGATTGAGCCTATGCCAATCCATTAGACCAAGTTTTGAGCAAGATTCATACTAGGTTACAGTCAGTCCTAGAAATTAGGCCTAATAGCCCTATTTGTCCTAGTTTGTAGGAAGCCAGTGTACGGAGGTTTTCAGACCCTAAAACCCATAGAATATTTTAAAAATTCCAAATGGGTATCCATATATCATTTTAGATTTTTGAGGTCTTTGGAAAAGTTTTGCTAGAATTGGCAAAAAGAAATTGGTAAAGGCTACTAGAATTAGGCCTATTTAGGGTCTCTAAATGGTGAATCCTTGAATCCGGTAAGGATAAGCTTAAAGATCCTTCTAAAATGGATCAAATTGGAAAAGTTATGAATGTTTTCATAAGGATGGACACCCCTATAATAAAGATTGAAGTTTGTGAGAAGTTAGAACTTAGAGCTTTCTAAGTGAAGGTGAAGGATTGTACTATCTAAAAGGTGTTAGTCTTTCAAGGTGAAGCACAAAGGTTAGGAACTCTTAGAGAAGAGTTATAATTGGAATAAGTTAATCATCTAAGCCAATCAAGACCTAGAGGAGACTAGGTTCCTAGAAGATACAAGCCAGGTCTCTTGGTAGCCGTGCAATCAAGCCTTGGGACACTCACATCAAAACCACTTAGTGAGAAAGGTTACTGAGCGAAAGGAAATAAATCAGAAAACCAACCAAGAAACTCAATCAAAGAAGGAACCAAGCAACTACTGAGCCAACTTGATCAATGAAGGAACCGGACAACTACCGAGAAAACTAAACAAATCAAACTTGTTTTTGGTGACAAATGATTGCTAAGAACCTGAGATGCTCCTGCACTAGACACCTGAGGTTGTTTGAAATGATTCTCCAAATCATGCAATAGGTACAACCTGAGATGAATCCAACTTATATTGTGAAATCCACAAACTATCTTCAATCGATCTATTCTTCCACTTTACCAGATACTCCATGTACTCTTTTCCTCTTGTGCTTCTGCCAACTCCTTGTTTAGAAATATGCTCAACTTCTTTTGTCTATTTCTTAGGATAATCATTTAGTAATATCATTTCTTCATCAGGTTCATGATATTCATACAAGTCTAAAATATTGAATATAGGTGATATATCCATGTCATTAGGTAATTCAAATTCATAAGCATTTCCACTATCAAATTTCCTCAATATCTTGCAAGGACCAAATTTATTCATTTTTAACTTTCCATAGGTTCCAACAGGAAATATACCTTTCTTCAAATGAACCATTACTTCATCCCCAACAGCAAAATTCTTATGTCTTCTTGATCTATCTTCTCTGTCTTTGTATTTTTTATTACTATCTTCTAACTTATGTTTCACTTTCTCATGCAATGTCTTCATGAACTCATAAAACTCTTCTCCTTCAACACTTCTCTTTTCTTCACCAGTAATGTCCTTCAAATCTGATATATCTCTTGGTTGTATGCCATTAACAATCTCAAAAGGTGTTTTTCCAGTACTTCTATTCACTAAATTATTGTATGCAAACACTGCTTGTGCCAACATAGAATCCCAATTACTCAGATTATCTCCAACTAAGCATCTTAAAAGATTACCCAAACTTCTATTCACAACCTTTGTCTGTCCATCAGTCTACGGGTGAAATGTAGAATTATATTTCAATTCGGTGCCCAAATTTTTCCAAAGAGTCTTCCAAAAGTATCCAACAAACTTACTATATCGGTCAAAGATGATGCTCCTTAGTAATTCATGCAATCTGACAATTTCCTTAAAGAAAAGATCTTCTATATGCATTCCATCTGATGTTTTTCTACCGGGTACAAAATGTGCCATCTTAGAAAATCTATCTACAACAACAAATATGGAATCATTACCTCTCACTGTCTTCGGTAAGCCAAGAATAAAATCCATACTGATATCAATCCAAGATTTCTCAGGAACAGAAATTGGTATATACAATCCAGTATTCTGACTTACTCCCTTTGCAACTTGACAAAATCCACAACTTTTTAACAAATTCTGAACATCCTTATACAACTATGGCCAAAAATATTTCTCCTTAAGAAAATTCAATGTCTTGTCAATACCAAAAGGTCCAACCAAACCACTACTATGTTTCACCTTTATCAAATTAGTTCTCATTGATCCTCTCGGTATACACAACTGAATACATTTAAACAACATACCTTCTTGAATGAAATAGTCTTCCCATTTAGTACTCGGTTGATCTTGAATAGGTGCTTTGCACTTCCTCCATGACTCAAAAAAATCAGGGTCAGTTTCATACAAATATTTCATCTCATCAAAACCAAGAACTTCAATTCTCATCTCGGTCATCAAAGATCTTCTTCTACTCAATGCATCAACAAATTGGTTAGTGACTCCACTCTTATGTTTTATCACAAACATATAACTCTACAAATATTCAACCCATTTCATATGTCTCTGATTCAACTTATCTGACTACCCAAATATTGTAAAGCCTTATAATCAGTATACAACACAAATTCACTTAGTATCAAATAATGTCTCCATTTCTTTAGGGCTTGAACAATAGCATATAAGTCTTGATCATACACATAATATTTCCTTTTTGCATCATTCAATTTCTCACTAAAGAAAGCAACAAGTTTACCTTCTTGACTCAACACAACTCCTTTTGCACTACCACCTGCATCACATTAAACTTGAAATACTTTATTGAAATCAGGTAAATCTAACACAAGTAATTCATCAACCTTCTGCTTCAAAGTCTCAAAACTCTTATCAGCCCCATGTGTCCACTTGAATTCTCTTTTATCTCCTCTCATAGTCTCACTCATAGCATTACAAATTGAACTAAAATTTCTGATGAACTTTTGGTAAAAACTTGCTAAACCGTGAAATGATCTTACCTCACTAGGATTTTCAAGTGTAGGCCAATTCAAAATAGCTTCAACCTTTTTAGGATCCTTCTTCAAACCATTAGATGAAATCACAAATCCCAAATACACAATCTCCTCTTTCATGGAGGAACACTTTTTTAGATTAATCAGAAACTTTTCTTCTTTCAACCTCTACAATACTTTCTTAATGTGCAAAAACTGTTCTTCTCTAGTTTTACTACATATTAGAATGTCATCTAGATATACAATCACAAATTTACCCAAGAATTTATTCAAAAACTCATTCATCAATCTCATAAAAGTACTCAGTGCATTAGTTAAACCAAACGCAATAACCAACCACTCATACAAACCATCTATTGTCTTAAAATAATTCTTTCACTCATCACCTTCCATAATTCTAATATGATGATATCCATTTTTCAAATCAATTTTGGTAAAATACTTTGCTCCAGTCAAACTATCCATTATGTCATCCATTCGTATAGAAAACCTATATTTCACTGTTATCTTGTTGATTGATTTGGACTCAGTACACATTCTCCATTCTCCATTCTTCTTAGGTTCCAATACAACTGGTACTGCACAAGGACTCAAAATTTCTTGGATCAAACCTTTCTGCAACAATTCTTGGATTTGTCGGTTTAATTCTTGATTCTTGATAGGTGTTAATCGATGTGGTGCCTTATTCGGTAAACTAGCTCCAGGAATTAGATCCATAAAATGATCAATGGTTCTCTTCTATGGAAAACCATAAGGTACATTATCAGAAATGATCACTTTATACTCGGCGAGAATCTTATCAACCTCTTTAGGGATGTTATCCACTATTTTCTCACTCGGTTTGTTAGGAATCAAATCAAAACATACATCATTCTTTTTCAAATCCTTAAAAAATTTCTTCCTTCCATCAAACAAACTTTCATAGATGTAAAAACACTACTAACAGGTTCTTCAATAAAAGGCAACAAGATTTTCTTTCTCCCATCACCCCAAATAGTATATTTATGCAATCTTCCACCATATATAGCATGTCTATCATATTGCCAAGGTCTACCCAACAAAATATGACAACAATCCATAGGCATGATATCACATAACACTGTATCATATTAGTACTTTCCAATTTTTGAATTCACATAACATTTTTCACTTACCAATAGTGTATTCTCATCATTGATCCATGAAATCTGATAGGGTTTTATGTGTTTCAACCTCTCCAATTGCAACTTTGTAACCATTTCCTGAGATGCCAAATTCTCCAAGCTTCCACTATCAATGATTACCTTCCAAACTTCATCAAAAACTCTACATCTAGTCTTGAACAAACTTTTCCTTACTAGATCTTCCTTATTACTTTCACTCTAAAGTGCTCTTCTGACCATCAAGTTCTTTTCTTTCTCTAGTTTATTTGGTGAGTCTTCTTTCCCCAAAGCATTTCTAATACTACCGACCTTCTTATTTACATGTGTACACTCAAATGATCTATTTCCTTCTCTAGAATTATAAAAATTTCCTTAGAATCTATCTCTTCTATAACCACCTCGGTAGTTACTGCTTCTTCCTCTAGAAGAACTTCCACCTTTCCACTTGGTCTTTCCTTTATCCATATTTGTTTTATCTTTATCAGATCTATTGTTTTCACCATAGGATCTACCTCTTCCTCTAGGGAATCTACTAGCTCTTCCTCTCTGTCTTTGCTCATGTATTTTGTTCAATTTCTCCTCAGCTTTCAAGGCAAACTGATAAGCTTGCTCAATTTTTTTCTAACTGAACCAAACTAATTTCCTCTTGGATGGAAACTCTTAACCCATTCAAGTACCTATAAATTCTTTCCACTTCATCCTCATCATGTCTAGATCTGATATCTAATCTATAGAATTCCTTAGTATAATCTTTTATTGAGCCATCTTTCTGCCTCAAACTTTACATTCGCCTAACTAGGTTAATCTGATAATCACATGGTAAGAACTTTCCTTTCAACTTATTCACCATCTTATTCCGTAACTTTATTTTGTCTTTGCCTTTCCTTTTTCTATCCAATTGCAGATGCTCCCACCACAAGGATGCATGACTCTTCAACTTCGTGCTTGCAATCTTCACCTTATTTTCCTTGAGAACATTTTCATACTCAAAATACTTCTCCATCTCAGTGATTCAATCCATGAATTCATTTGAATCTAGCTTTCCACTGTACTCAGGAGGATTGAAATGTGGTGTAGATTTTAGATTTTTTAATGCCTTCAACAATCTTTCCTCACCGTAATCCGTCATAGATGTTAGTTTAGCTTCATCTTGTTCCTCTTCAATTGCTTCATCACTAACATCTTCAAGATATCTTCCTTGATGCTGAGCTATCTCAACAAATTCTAACCTAGCAGAAATCTGTCTTAACATATTTTCCAATCCTAGATCTACATCTCCCCTTCCATGAACCATCTTGAAAAACCTCTGCAATTGTAGGTCAGATCAAAATCTGCCACCCCACAACAAATATCAACTAGGGTTTAACAAGAAGGAACCCTTAACCTAGATTCACAAATCTAGATCCAGATCTCAACCTTTCTCTGATACCACCCGACATAAGGCAGGGAAAGATGAAGGGCCAATGGCACACCTTAATCTCAAACTCCCTTGCAAAGATCACACACGCAGATGAAAACACACAACATTGAAGAGAGAATGCAAGAAACTTCATATATTATTCATCATTCTGCAAAGATAAAAGAACGAATGTGACCCTATGCCTTTTGTATTTCAAAACTATTTGATAGGGCACAATTACTATATATTGAATATTTCATTGTGGTTTTAGATTTGGAGGCCATGACTATTAGAACCTTTTATTTTCCCCATGGATAAAAAAACATGGATTCAATACCCTATGTCATTTATTTTTAAAACTCTATGAACTCCTTGTAACTACATTTTATGCAGTTTTTCACTATAAATATTAGAAATAAAGATGAGGGTATCATGCCATTTTTTCATGTTCAAGGGTTTCATACTTGAATAATTATCTCCTATAACTTTTATATATTGAAACCCTTTCATATCTGACCATGGATTCTGGATTTGTATGTTAGAAATAGCAAGCCACACCTCACAACTGAGGGGGAGGGGGTGAATTTGTTGTGTGTAATAATTGTAAACTTTAAACTTTTGAATCAGATAATCAATTAAGAATATAATAATGATAAACAAGATGAAAAGGATAAAAAAGCAACACCATAACACATAGATTTTTGTTCTCGAGGAAAACCATGTTAAGGGAAAAACCCCGTTGGAGTTGGAACCCACATGATAGTGCACTAGTATAAAAATGTCCCTGTTAGTAGACCTAGCACTATTAGGAGCCTATAGAATACATCCAGTACAATAGTCCTTGTTAAAGGATATATGTAATATCCACACATAAATATTATTATCTTAATAAATAATCGTAATAGTAAAATATAATTATAAGAATACTCGTATTGAGAAAACAAACAATGTTAACAAATCCGTTCATATTATTAATATGTAGTCATGAAATAATAATTAATTAGCCATTGAATGTAAGTGGTGATAATAACCAGTCAACATGACATATATCAAATAAAAAACATCGACCTATTCAATAGAATAATATTATTCAAAATTCAGGTTTAATACATAGGGTCGACAACTGTACTTCTGACCATCTATGCCTGAGTCAGCAAATATCCTTAAGGATTGGTCATCGATTCATAAAAAAATTTATATCACTATCAATAGATTTATGGTCTAATCCAATATGCAACTCTATTCCAGTATATAGGTCCGCGTATACACCATGTCTAACTCTCAAAGTTATAAAAAATTAGATTCAATACCAGGGACCTTGCAAGGCATTTAATCAAGGAGAATATTGATTGTTCGCATATGTGATAGAAGGAGTAATAAGGATCGATGATTATGTATTATTCATAAACCATCGATATGTACATAAAAAAAATAATGTTTAAAGATTACGATTTGTATATACACGGTGATTATGATTGATGATTAAGAATGAAGAAAGCAACGAACCCATTATCATGGTAGCGACTATATTACAACGGTGACTATATATTAAGGACAATAACTAATCATGAAGTAATAGGAAGAGGTGTTTAGGAAGAGACATGGGACATGTATTCTAAAGGTACCAATTTAATTGGAAGGTATAAGAGAGATTAGAAGGGGTATTTAGAAATGACGGAATAGGAAAAAAAGATATAATTACTTCAATATTTATTGGGCTCCCTGGAAATCTACAGGATAAGATCCATTACTACAATGAATGATATAAGTTTGGAAGAATGATTATAAATAATTTTTTTTCTCTTCACAAGGAAGAGATTAGAAAGGAAATGGATCCAAAATAATCCTTTAATTTGATGTCAAGCATTGTGTGATGGCCAGTGTGCTTTAATATATCTTTGAGTTTATACAGATTATAGATTATTATTTTTACTAGGAATAAATGGCCAAATGCATGGTCTAATATAATAATAATAATAATAGTAATAATTTTTGAATTATATATTTGAATGATTTAATATATATCATAGGAATAATAACAAAATGACTTATAAATATATACTGAGTATACTGATACTCAGTCTATTGCTATTTGGTTAATAAGGGAAGGTTGTGATATTTCCAAGGAGGGGCTTGTCTAAATACAAGAAATGGCTATTTGTCCCAAGATAGGGTAGAGGTCATCATCCCAAAAGCCTTGAGGGAAAGTCCCAATATAGGATATGGTATTGAACGTATAAAATTTGAGGGAGCCCATTGTAGTTGGTCTCTAGGCACCTTGGAGAACACCTACTCCTCCACCATTGAGATGAAATTGTAATAAGGTTGGATATGGAGTTAAATATAATGAGCTGAATGACTAATTCTATCATAAACATTACAAACCAAACCCTATTTGGGAAATTTTGGATAAATTAAGTAAGGTCCCAAAACAACACATTACAAATGGCATCAGAGCTATGATCCTACCATCCTATAGGGTAAACATGAATAAAAGAATCATTCTAAAAAAAAATATAACAGTATTATCTGTATACTTTATGTATGCTTTGTGTCTTCATGCATTAGTGTGTATGCTTTGTGTCTTTACATATTCATACATGCATATATTTTCAAGTATGTACTCTCAGTGTGATTCTACTTGGTTTATCTAGAATAACAAAATAATTTGAGACGGATGAACTTGAGATATCCTATCATGCAAAATGTCACTATCAAATAATGAGGAAACATGTAATTATTTGAGGACAAGAAATTTTGGGGAGGGTAGGACTAATTTTGGGGAGGGTAGGAGTGTAATATACCCACATAATTTTTTATTTGTTTTGATCGGTAAAAGGCCTAAGCCATAGATTAATTTATATTAATAAAATTGATAACAATACATAGTCTTCATTCACTGCGAACACTGGTAGGAAAGAAGAGAGAAGAAAACCTCTAGTCTAGCCTAGGACCATGGTCCAATCATAACAAATAACCTAAGTTACATACAAATTATAGAGGCATTCCTCTATTTACAACCTCTTCTTACACATAGATTACTAAGGATATCCCTTAGCTTTCAAATACAAAATCTCACTTAATACAATGGGAGCCTCAACATTGTTCATTATTATATGCCTTCTTGGGTATTCCCTGTTTGGTAGGTTCATCACCTCTTGTTTTTGATAAAAAAAACTTGCTAGAAATATTTCTCTACCTGATCCCACACATATCATAGCTAACACAAAACTCTATCTACAATGTACATTTATTAAGTAGCTACTAGAAATCTAACAAACTAGCACTAAATCCTCATCATTGAGATGATAAGTTTATTGTGGGTTAACATCTATGAGGATAAGGAAGTCTTATGATGTTACATTCAGATAATCAAAATAAATATACCTTAACTTTGTCAAATTGAAGAAAACATCATAAATCATTGAACCTCAAAAGGAACAAAAGGAAAGCTAGGAAGACCGTAAGAGACCACTGAACTAACCATGACACCACAGAAAGTAAGAAGGCAATCTAATAAAAAGAAATTAAAGAAAAGCATAGATTTGAAATATACAGTAATCAAGCATATCTTCTCATTGATCTCTGTCCAAATAAAATTGATAACGTAAAATAACCTAGGTTCTGAATTTAAGAAGTTTCATCCATGGCTCTGAGGTCTTAGGAGATTCCTCATTTTTCCTTTTCTTCCTACTAGGACCTGCATTGTCCATCCTCTCCAAAATTAATTCTTCCTCATCAGAGTCACCAAAACCATCTCTGTCTATTCCACCCACATCATCTTCATGCCAATAAGTATAGAACCAATTAGCTTCCTTCGGGATTCGAACATGTAGGAAGAAAAATAGAAAATCCAAATTTCTTCTGATGATGGGGGATCAAGAGAGAAGAGTAGTTAGATCATCTTTAATTAGAATTGGGGAAGATAGGACTAATATTCCATTAAGCATAGGCATATTTTAAAATTTCGGCCTGGTTATCGAGAAGTCCCCTCTAATATTTTGGATGACCAAATGTATCCCCCCAAGTATTTTTGATTGAAAATTTGAGCACAGAATCTTCCAATATCAGATTTCCTTGGGTCAACTTGAATGGCCATAGCTATGAACATCAATGGAATATCAGAGTTGAACCTATACCGATTCTCATTAGTTAAGAATTCCCTCCCCAGGATCTGAAAGATAGCCCTAAGAATCAATGAATGAGTATTCAACATAACAGATCTTAATCTATTAATGATGATTTCTCCATCAAAGGATATATATGGCTTGGTACCCTTTATCTTAATGGGGGTCATCATTTTAGAAATGAAGAGGGCCATGGTATAGGAAGACTAGCAAAGGAAAGTAGCACTATGGACTATTTATGCAAGATTTTGATATGGATATTCCAATTCCATTCCTTTCACATTCAAAATGGTCCTTGGCCTTTCTGTGTTGGTGAAAAGGAGCATACAAAAGACTCTATATCCAAGCATAGTAAACTATATATATATATATATATATATATATATATATATATATATATTTGTTTGTACATGGACAAATTAAACCTTTCCAGATTTATAAATAAATTCACTTAGGGCTTCTATAATTGTAAAATAATTTGGATTTAAATTTTAATGAGCTTAGAGGGAAAAGTTTAATGAGTCCTAGAGGTTTGGGTAAATATGGTTACAAACTCTTTGATCTATCCATTGTCAATTGTATGAAATCGAGACATAACACTAAAACCTGTTATACTGAGATGTTATCATCTAAAATACTGGAGGTTTTATGGATTCCTAAGATATTCTTACCCTAGTAAAAATTCTTGGGATTACGAAGTCATTCATAAAAGTAGTGGGACTGTTTAATACCCTAAAAAATGAAAGCTGCCAAAGGATAGGTATTAGAAGAAGGCTCGGAGAATTCAGGAATAGATAAGCTATGATGCTAGTTTTGACATTTTGGAGATAGCATTGGGAGAGTTCCATTACTTTCAAAATTCTCCATTAGAAATTAGATGAGTGAGTTTCTACTCCCGAGAATCCGAAGTCGTATGTAACCCAAAATTATGAAAGCTATCTAAGGATGTGAATATATATATATATATAGTACTCAGGGAATCAGGGATTGATAAGTTTCTAAATAAATTCCAAAATTTCAGACATAGCAGTGGATAAGTTCTATTGTTTTTAGATTTACACATCAAAAATTTGATGTATTATGTGCACATAAATATTATTATCTTAATCTTAATATTAAAATGCGATTATAAGAATACTCGTATTGAGAAAATAAACAATGTTGAAAACTTTGTTCATATTATTAATATATAGTAATGAAATAATAATTAAATAACCATTGAATGTAAGCCGTGATAAGAACCAGTGAACACGACATATATCAGATAAAAAATACCGACCTAGTCAATATAATAATATTATTCAATGTTTAGGTGTAATAACTGTACTTCTGACCATCTATGTCTGAGTTAGCAAATATCCTTAAGGATTGGTCATCGATTCATAACAAAATTTATATCACTGTCAATAGATTTATGGTCTTATCCAATATGCGACTCTATTATAGTATACAGGTCTGCATATACACTGTGTTTGACTCACAAAGTTATAAAAAATTAGATTTAATCCCAGGGACGGTGCAAGGCATTTAATCAAGGAGAATTCGATTGTTCGCATATGCAATAGAAGGAATAATAAGGATTGGTGATTATGTATTCTTCATAAACCATCAATATGGACATGAAAACAAACAATGGTTAAAGATTGTGATTATAATTGATAGTTAAGAATGAACAAAGCAATAAGCACATTATCATGGTAGAAACTATATTACAATGGTGAATATATATTACAGAAAATAACTAACCATGAAGTAATAGGAAGAGGTGTTTAGGAAGATACATGGTACATGTCTTCTATAGGTACCGATTTAATTGGAAGGTATAAGAGAGATTAGAAGGGGTATTTGGAAAGGACGGAATAGGAGAAAAAGATATAATTACTTATTTCAATATTTATTGGGATTCCTGGCAATCTACATGAGCAGATCTATTACTACAACAAATGATATAAGTCTAGAAGAATGAATATAAATTCTATTTTTTTCTTTTCACAAGGAAGAGATTAGAAAGGAAATGAATCCAAAATAATCCTTTAATTTTATGGCAAGCATTGTGTGATGGCTAGTGTGCTTTAATATATCTACGAGTTTATATTGATTATAGAATATCATTGTTACTAGGAATAAATGGCCAAATATATGGTCTAATAAATAAATAAATAAATAAATAAATATATATATATATATATATATATATATATATATATATATATAATATCTTAATTATATATTTGAATGATTTAATATATATCATAAGAATAATATCAAAACTATTTATAAATATATATTGATACTCAGTCTATTGTTATTTGGTTAAGAAGTGAAGGTTGTGATGTTTCCAAGGAGGGGCTTTCCTAAATCAAAGAAATGGATATCTGTCCCAAGATAGGGTGGGGGTCAGCGCCTTGAAATCCTTGAGGGAAAGTCCCAAGATAGGATACGGGCTCCGATCTGTAAAATTTGAGGGATCCCATTGTAGTTGGTCTCTAGGCACCTTCGATAACACCTACTCCTCTGTCATTGAGCTGAAATAGTAATAAGGTTGGATATGGACTTAAATCTAATGAGATAAATGAATAATCCTATTATAAACATTACAAACCAAACCCTATTTGGGAAATTTAGGATAAATTAAGGTCCCAACATGGGACATTACAATATAACCCTTGAGGTCCTTCAACCCTATTAGGAGTTGATGAGAACAAAAAGACACACTGCTAGAGCACAGTTCTCCAAGGTGAAGGTTAAACCCACCTTCATGAATCACTAGCCAAATTCAATGAAGTGAGCTTACTTTTCAAATGACTGAACTGACTGATAGAAACTTACTTTCCTTTACAGTTCCATTGAAGTGCACAAGGAATGATCATAGATTCCTATCACATCTCTTCTCTTTAGATCTTCTTAGATTATAATGATCACATGCAAAATCACACATACCTCCCATACACATTCCTTACATTACATTAGAGAAATTACTCTCCTTTATACAAGTTACAAATATCAATTAGGTTAGCCTATTAGGGCTTCCCCAATACACAAACAATTACATTAACCAATGATAAATAACACACAATACCTAATATAAATATTAAATATTTAAAAATATTAATTTAATCACCGAGATCCACAATTAACACTTACCAATTCATAGAACACGTTACACCACCTAGTCGGCTCCCCAAAGCAATTACCCAAGTTTCATATGCTAGAGCTGACATCAACATGACCCTATCAAGCCACAAATCTCAGAATGTACTCTATCTTTTGTCTTCTTCCATGCCTTAAGCTCACATAACATGATTCCATCTTGCAACCAACTTATGCTCAAAACTTAGCAACTAACTCTGTCAAATTCCCTGTCTCTGTCTTGTAACCAGTCTTCACCAAAATAACTATAACTCACTCAAATAATCATATTAATCCATGCAACCTTAGACATAAGGTCTATACACATTCAACATGATAAACCAAAGCTCACATACTCTGAACTAATGTACAATGTCCTTACATCTCTTTTAAATTTCCCAAAGAAACCAAAAGCATAATCTATCTGATACAACCAACTCAAAACTGAAATATATGTCATATGTTGGTCCATCAATGAAAAAACCTGATCATCAACAATAGAAACAATTCCAACCAATATCCAACATTGTATATCTTTTCATTTATTTATTTTTCATGATGAGACATGGATTCCTACAAAAAAAAATAAAAGAAAAAGGAAAACCCACATAAAAGGTTTAATGCAAAAATGGCATGTCCCTTTAATAGTTTAAGTTGATAAAGAATATCAACATTGTGTGGGGAGTATATGCATGGTATGAAATAATGAGCTAATAACTCCTATCTCATATGATGGGTATACTCTTCATGTAGTATGGTATCTATTACCTTCTTAGCCTCTTTTTAGTAGAACAAAACTAAAAATAACTAATTGGAATGCTTCTACAACTAATTTGGATGGCAAAAAGTAATTGTTTATGATGTACGGAAAAAATTATAATTCATGCCCTATATAATGGATGCTTGTGTATGCCATTTTGATGGGGTACAAAAATGTTCCTTATTCCTCCTAACACACAACTAAAATATAAAACTAAACATGCTATTTTTATGACAACCCCATTGAGAAAACCTATATCATCTTATAATAATTAGTCATGAATGACTACTGCTATAATAATATATGTTTTTTTTATTGTGTTATCAGTGGAACAATATACTAAATACTAATTGAACTAACAGAAACTGAGGATGTGCAAACTAACACTTATTCAAATATAAAATTAACTACAAATAACTAATCTAATGTGCAAAAAAACTTATTTCTGATCAATTGTACCTCAAAAGAAGTGCTTGGGGTGAATCCCATTAATCAGGATTGATAAATCCTCTCCTTATAGGGTTGATAACTAGGAAGTATTATGTGGTTTACAAATTGTTGTGACAAGTGGCCCAATCCACATAGCATCAAACTTCGTATGCTTTCCAAGTATTCTCTTTAACTCATCCCATTTTAGCATAATATCTCCTTCTTGGAACACTCTAGGGAATGCCTTCTTGTCAAACATTCTATTCATTTAAGCTTGATGATGATTAATATTATTCATACCAGCTCTTCTAACCTCTTCCAACTCTATCAGCTAAGCTAATCTTACTGCCATAGGTTCTTCATTAACCATATCCAGCTCGTTTACCAAATCAAGTGCTAGAAATTCAATTGATATAGGCAGCCTTGCCTCTTTTTCATTAACCAACATATAAGGAGACATTCCAATAGACCTTTTAGGAGTTATTCTATCAAACCACAGTTCTGATTTTAACTTGTTGTGCCAAGCTCTTTGATTGCCTTCCATAGTACGCTTTATAATCTGAATCAAATTCTTATTAGTTGATTTTGCTTGTCCATTACTCCGTGGATAATATTTTGATATTTAGTATTATGAAAAAATAATTTCTAACAACCCATTATAATATCCCAACACTTTTAAGTGCCAAAGCATTATCTGAATGATAGAATCAGGAATACCAAAGCTAGTTATTAAATCATCATAAAAGCTTAATAAAATTATTTTATTTTCTTCGTTGAGAGAAATTTTTTTTGTCCACTTGGTAAAATAATTTGTTTCTATTAATACCCACTTGTGACC
>BSBK01009538.1:50000-72500 GCA_027943335.1 Chamaecyparis obtusa
ATCTCTGTCAGAATTAACTGTCGAAAACATATCCTTTCCAACATTATAACTATTGGAATAGCGATAGTTTCCACCTAATTCTAACAGATATACCTGTCGGTGATATGACATTAATGTCAAAGTTTCTATCAAAAAATTTCTATTTGTGACACTTAAACTATCAGAAGAGCGACAGTCCTTCAGCATTTCTCGGATAGGTTTCCCTGTTGAATGTATAGCATTACTGTCGAAAGTATTGTCATAAATTATTTTTCTCTGACATTTTATCTATTGAATGCATAGCACTTCTATCAGAATTAATTATGAAGTGTCAAAAAACTGATGGATATGCACATTAAAGATAAAATAGCTCAAGAGACCATCATAGGTTCTCTCTTTCTTCAGTCTATATTATTGACAGAATGTTTTACCTTTCATTAGCTCATCAAATTTGGGGATTTGAAAGAATTTAATAGAATATTTTCATGACAACATATATTATTTAAGTTGACATTGCATGAATTTATCTACTTCACGCACTTGTAGACTATGA
Source organism: Chamaecyparis obtusa (assembly GCA_027943335.1). NCBI lineage: Eukaryota > Viridiplantae > Streptophyta > Pinopsida > Cupressales > Cupressaceae > Chamaecyparis > Chamaecyparis obtusa. The sequence goes on from BSBK01009538.1 coordinate 50,533, forward strand.
GGACAACGATAAAGAAGCATGGCCATGGGAGGAGATGCTTCTTTATCACCATCTTCATAGTATACAAGTGCACAAAGTAGATAAATTCATGCAACATCAACTTAAATAATATACGTTGTCATGAAAATATTCTATTTAATTCTTTCAAATCCCCAGATTTGATGAGCTAATGAAAGGTAAAACATTCTGTCAATAATATAGACTGAAGAAAGAGACAACCTATGATGGTCTCTTGAGCTTTGTTATCTTTAGTCCTATCTACTATCCTAGCTACCTATCGATCATCGAGAATAATCACTGCCTTGCATTTATGTACACTGCACAAATTGATCCCAGTCTCACAAAAACATTTTACACTTGTACATCTCATTAATACTGGAGACCTAAAGGAATTTTATACGATCAATAGCACATTTCATGCATGGATGAGAAACAGTATCCAAAGTTTCTAGATAACCATTTTTGAGAAGAGGAATGAGTGCAGGCCAAAGAAGGGATAATTCCACAACAGAAAGGAAGACATCTTTTTAGCCTGGGTCTGGATCCTACCCCAATTGTCGAAGGATCTAGGGCCAGTCTAGAAAGATGTCTTCCCATTCTGTCTACAACATTGTGTCCATCCATGATCTCAGTAATATCATCATCTTTCTACTCTTCATTTGCCAAAATATATTACTTCTTCAAGCTTTCAGAGTAATCTTATTAATAAAAGAACTCTTGCCAACATTAGGGTACCCACAAATCGAAATAGTTGATGTTATTGGTGCTTGTACTCAAGGATATCGATTCACTATTTTGAAATGGCCAAATGATTTTTATTTCATTTGTAGAGAAAAGGAGTGGGAGAAAACAAGCGGGTGAAAGTTGATCAAGCGCGAGAGAAGGCATTGCATTTTATTTGATCATGAATGCTCTTTGAAATGACCAATCATGTTTTCTATTCAATTTTTTTGGTGTTTTTTTTCCCCATATTCAGTAGATAAAAATCATGGCAGCAACCACTTAGCCATCTTTTTGATGTTCCAGGTATTTTACAAAGATACAGGTATGTGGATTTATCATTTAGTTGCTTGCAGTTATTGGTCAAATGCAAATATTTTGTCAAGTTGAAAGGGCAAGATATCAGTTTGGTGTTTTTGGTTTATGTTAAAAGCTGAATTGGTAAAATCCTCAAAAAACACACTACATGTTCTAAAATGTAAAGAAGTTGAATGTTAAATGTAAGATATATATCTCATCCATAGTAATCAAAAGAAAGGACATGAAACTTATAAGGAGATTTACTAATCCAAAAATATAAGCGAATACATGATTGGTACCTTATGAATTGGTTTTTGAGGTACAAAATCTTCATCAATCTCCTAAGAACAAGACCCCTCCTCACAAAAAATGCATTTAACAAATTAAACAAATCTACAAAACTGAACCAATGGCATGTTTAGAACAAAGAAATAGATTGATAATAATATGCTGAAAATTCTATTATGTTTAATACACACAAAAGGACCAGTCCCAACAATTCTTGAACATAATTTATCTAATATGATAATAACATGCTAATTAAACTGATAAAGGTGTTATCTGCATTTAATCTGCCAATTACTAATTACACAAATTTTTTTTTACAAAACTGAACCAATGGCATGTTCTTCGTGTGGTACAAGGAAGATTTGGCTATGAAAAAAAAAAGTGAAATGGCCTCATCATTTTTATTTCGATTGGATAGAGGAGCGAAAGTTGAGCACGAGAGAAGGTATGTGATTTCTTCATCTTTCAAGAATCTGGCATCATATTTGACTGTAAATTTCAAATGCATTGCATTTTATTTGATCATGAATGCTCTCTGAAATGACCACATTCTACTAGTGTCGTGCCCTAGCTCGTGCTTTATCTCCATTATTTCATATTATTGGTGCTTGTGCTCAAGGATATCGATTCACTATTTTCAAATGTTTGGATCGTTTAGACAGTTAAATTTCCTGACTGTTCCTCTAGTACACAGTGAGGAAATGTAACTGTATAATGATTATATGTAATGTTGAATGGATTAAATGCTTTATTCTTGGTAGAAGTGAATGGAAGGAATAAGGTGTATTAAATACAATCCAGTCACTTATTGAATGCTTTGGAGACTACTGGTTTGACTGTCCATGCGCTACCAGTGACTGAGATTCATTAAAGGATACAAAACCCTTCATTTTGGGGTTATTGTGTGTGGATTCAAATGTAGGTTTGATTTGGTTAATGTTTAGAAGATATCAATAAAGTATTTAAAGACAATCTTACATGTTTGGAGAGGTTTGAGAGGCACTTATCATGATAGTACCCTCACAAACATCGGCATAGACAAAAGGGTTCATTGACAAAATGATCCTTCGAATGGTTACTATGAATATGAATGATTTGATATAGCATATTGCTCATTTTACTTGAAGTTTGGAATAGCTTGTGCAAGGGTGAAAGTATTTTTGATCATTTTGGTCGTGACTGTTCCTCTACATAGTCAGGAAATGTAACTGTCTAATGATTATATGCAATGTTGAATGGATTAAATGCTTTATTATTGGTAGAAGTGAATGGAAGGAATAGTGTTGGTGTTAGGTTTCATTTATTATTGAATTCAATGGTTTCCAAGATGTGTTGAGGAGTTTGCTCCTTGTTTAATGTTAACTGTTCTTACACAATCCACTCATACAACAGTGAAGTTACAAAACTGAACTGATGGCATGTTTACAACAAAGAAATAGAATGATAATAATATGCTAAAAATTCTATTATGTTTAATACATGCCAAAGGATCGCATTCTAAATTGTTGTCACTGAAATGACCGCATTCTACTAGTGTCGTGCCCTAGCCCGTGCTTTAACTCCATTATTTGATGTTATTGGTGCTTGTGCTCAAGGATATCCATTTTTTTGAAATGTTGACTGTGGTTATCAAATGGACAGCCTGTGAGCTTCTAGCTAGGTTCCATTTGTATTGATAGCTTAGGGCATCAAATGTATTGTATCATTGATAGTTGATACTTTGTTAAAAGGAAATAGGACAAAGAATGATTTTTATTTAGTTTCTCTATTTTGATCCCTGTGGCTTACAACCGTAGAGAAGTATATACAGATTTACGGATGGAGTTGCAGGATACATAGCAGCTGATAATTCACAATAAATCCATGCATCCAATTTGAATAGCAATTAATACAAAGAACTAGGGTCATCCAATGAATCATCCAGACCTTGATTGTCCCCTCAACCAATGACCCTTCAAAACTGGGTTATCATGAAATCAGTGAGTGATCCTTCATTCTCTTGGTGAGCTTCTAGGTAGGTGCCATTTGTATATTTGATAGCTTAGGGCACCAAATGTATATTGTATCATTGATAGTTGAGACTTTTTTAAAAGGAAATAGGACAAAAAATGATTTTGATTTAGTTTCTCTATTTTGATCTCTAAGTGGCTTACAACCGTAGAGAAGTATATGTAGATTTATGGATGCAGTTGCAGGATACATAGCTGATAATTCACAAGAAATCCATGCATCCAATTTGAATAGCAATTAATACAAAGAAATAGGGTCCTCCAATGGCCCAATCATCGGGACCTTGACTATCCCCTCAACCAGTGACCCTTCAAAACTGGATTATCATGCAATCGGTGAGTGATCCTTCATTCTCTTGGTCTGCCTTGCAACCAAACATATTGGAAATAAACAATACAATGATAAAAAGTCTTTCACAATCCCCCTTCCCTCAAGGAACACTATCAACCATCCCTTCCACATAGCATTTCACTATTGTATGAGTGATTTGTGCAGGAACCATTAACATTAAACAAGGAGCAAACTCCTCAATACATCTTTGTTGTAAACATGCCATTGGTTCAGTTTTGTAAATTTGTTTTTTGTGTTAAATGCATTTAAATGGAACATTAAGCATAGTAATAATATGCTTAGTCTATTAGTAATTGAAAATTAAATGCCCATAACACCTTTATCAGTTTAGCATGTTATTATAAGATACTAAAGAAGACCTACTATTTGTCAGAGAAATCTTCACTGTCCCCCACAATGAAGACAATGAAGATTGACCTCCTGCCCCACAACAAAGAACATTGTAATAAGAATAAGATGGTGCCAAGAAACATTTTCACAAATATGAAACGTGAGGAAAAGTAATAACATTAACAATGCCAAGATTCACAGCATTAAATTTCACTTGTGGATGAGTTTCTACAGTGGGTTATCCAGCATCAAAAATATGTTGAGTTGCATTTGAGCTGTAACTAAGAGTATCATGTAGAACAAACCCTAAACTTTGAAAGCATTCTCCATCCTGGCAATTCAAAATTCAATCTAGGCAAACATCAGTAAGTGAAATAAATTATAGACATCAACATCAACATCAACATCATCATAATCATTAGACATAAATTATAGACATCAACATCGACATAATCATAATCATTTGGAGGGTATTCATTTTGGTCCTTGGATAGTACTATGTTTCTTGAAATTTCTTGTGATGCTTCTAAACTTTTAAGACATATTTTATGGCTTAATGATAATATAGATTAGTGTTTTGTTTTCTAATGGAATGTTGTTGATCATTCATGGTCTTGAAGAAACTTTTGATTGTTTTGATTCTTGAGTCTTGACATTGTTTCTCAATGTGATATAGACTGACCACAAGATGGTTTTGTTGGTCCTCTCTTTCTATTTAATCATTTGTCTTCTTCATGGTGTAAGTGTTAATACGTTATAATCCAACCAGGATGTCATACCCCCACTTCTGACAAACCTCACGGCATGCAAATCACAACCAAAGACTTGGGTGATTAGCATACATAAACAACGATTACCCTTAGGAAACAATGATCATTAATATTTATTAATTGCAGGCGGTGATTCCTTGGTAATAAAGGCATTGCCAGCATTCATCATCTTAACCAAGTCATGGGTGGTGATCCTTGAATTTGGAGTGAGGAAGAAGGAAAATTGGAAAACAAAATATGGAATAATCAGGTTGGAATTGGAGAAGAATTCAGAAATAAACTTGAATTAGAAAAAAGCCAAGTTATCTAGTTCTTTGTTTGAGGCTGGGTTTCGATTCTACTTTTGTTCTCCTCTAGGTTCAACTTGGGTTCCTTTGGTAGGAACTTGGGTGTCTGGGCCAATCTCGGGTGCACCTGCAATATTATAAATATGATACATGAGGTATTTTATTCATAATTTTATAGGCTAACTCATTATTATGGTAACATGGGTATGACCACACTCCATGCCTTATAATGGTACCCGAGATGGAGTGTGGTTCAAATGAAGTTGAACCAAATGCTGACCGTGATGGCTATGATCATGATGAAGATAAATATGAATATTAAATCTAAAATATGGCTTGTAATCTGAATTTTCATTGTGAATGAAGAACCTATAGATTCAAGTTGACTCATTCTATGTTGTAGTATATTTGTTCCCTAGATCTACCATATTATATATGTGTAGCCTTTAAGGGACATCTTCTGCTCATCCATGTATCATAACTCGGTGAGAGTTCTTAGGAGAAAGACAAGATGTCAGTGGGAGATGGAGAAACCAATATTAGAACACCACTTGAAGCCTTGCAATGTTGAGAGTGGGATAAAAGCTACACTTGAGACCCTATATAAGCAACAAACTTATTGAGCTTCACTTTGTTTCGAGAATATTTTTATATTCTATACTAAATAGGGCCAACCACATGAAGGTGGAAGCTCATTTGGCCCCACCCCCCCAACATCACTCTAAATTCCCCGTTAACATCTAACATTCATTCATTATTTCATCCATTAATAAAATGTAACATTCATTAATTATCACACGATAACATTCATTCACACATTAATAAAATGTGACATTCATTAATTATCACACGATAACATTCATTAACACATTATAAAATTTATGAACATTCACTACCACATAATTAAATTCACTGGCATATAAAAATCAGTCATTATCAATTAAGGTGCATAGATGAAAATCATTTCTTTTTTTTTCTTTTGATTTCTGGTTTTTAAGATGAAATTGTTAAGATGAGTATCAATATCATCATCATGATCATCTACCCTCTCATTAGATCTCAATGCATGCCTAGTTCTTTGTTGATGCAAAGGGGGGTCATTTGCAATAACATATAAAAGGGTTAAATTAAAAACATTTTAAACATTTTAAAGTATTTCAGTACTTTACAGGCCATAATCATATAGCTCTTTACTTGATCTAGTCACATCATCAACATCGAGGTCAGTTTGTCCGGCCTCGGCCTCAACCTCAACATGCTCATTAACAGCGGCCTCTACACTCTCTACAGCTGCAATACAAATTGTTACATTAATCCAAACACCAATTGCAATTAAATTTGTATTACTACACCAATCAATTTAAGATGTTTACTTGTATTACTATGATGCACATCCTCATTGTCATCAACACCCATAGGTTGTGTACGACAAGAATTGGCAGGCTGCATTTCAATTTCATACACATTCATGTTATCATTGTTTTCTTACTTAAAACAAATTTACTCACTTTATGTTGGGACTTAACATCAAATAAACTAATTGGTAAATAATTAAATTTGAAATATCATCTATTTAGCTTACTTACCCCGACGGATCCATCAGTAGAACCTTGTGCACTTCTTATTCTTTCTGCCATGGCTTTATAGCCTTGTTGGAAGCCAATTCTCTTGTCCTCTTTTGTGAGACTTATATTGAACTCCACGCCCTGCATTTTTGCTTGGTATCGTCAAATTTTATTTTATTGTTTCATCAAAACAAAAAAACATTTCAAATTATAAATAAATATTTAAAGATCAAGAATTATTTTTAGTGTTAAAAGCCATGTAAAGATTGTACTTTTCCAACACTTACAACTCGTGCAACAAGTTTCGAATAACCGCCAGAGCCTAGCTTATGTTGCCTGTGCTTTTGCAATCTTGCCTTTGTTGCCTTTGATGTGTCAGGCAATCTATGAAGAGATTGAAATATGCTAGTTCATATAAATATGAAGAGTATTTAGTACATAATTACATTCTTAACAGTATCACATACCTTCTTCTGTTCTCTGGTGGTGTATTTCTTTTTTTTACTTCAGTTTTCTCATTTGCATCCAGAATAATAGATTTCCACTCTAAATCAGGAATGCAAGGGGGGCGCTGGTAATGTGGGTTTTTGGTTAATGTACACTTGTACTGGTCCCTAATATACCTCAAACATATCCTGACTCTTTGAAGGAGCTTACCCTTCTCAAATGCACGAGGTCCAAACAAGTTTGTCATAATCTCTACGAGATCATCCTTTAACTTTTGATTTTGGGTTTTCCACCTTTTAAGAAAGAAAACAGTGTTAGATTAAAAAATGGATGTAATGATAACTATCCTAGCAATGATATGAAATCAAAATAGTGGATTGGGGTTTTAGTTCAGATATGATGTTTCACCCTGGATAGATGGTGGGCCCAGATATCCAAAAACACTCGTCATTAAGTTTACTATAGAAAACATCATTCCCTACAAAATAATCATGGGATCATTAGTCGAAGGATATAATAGTATAAAATAAGAACACAATAGATGAAAGCTTCTCATATTGAATGAAAGGTGTAATTAACATACAATTGTATAGTAAAAGAAAGGTCCAATCTTTAAAGTACCTGGAAGTTTTTCTATTTTCAAGGGAAGTCCTTCTTCACACACAAGAAATATGCAATCCTTCACTGTTCCCATACTAGCAATACTAGTACATCCAGGAAAATCACCATTAAGTGTTGCATCCCCTGTGGCATAAATTGAATCCATTACGAAATGGACCTAAGAAAGAACACTTCAAGGGAAATAAACATATATATATAATGATAGAGAAAATAAAATACTTGTATGAGTAGGTGGTGCCATGGCATCTGTGGCCATGCTATGTGTTGCCGACATTGCAGGACATGGTACATCTAAGCCTGCCATTGTATGAGGTGATAATAAATGATCATTGACATGTGCTGAAGAATAAGATTGTTAGAGCATAATAAAACTAGTGATTAGCATGGACAATATTGTTAGAGGGTAAAAAAAAAATATAGTCGAACATGCAATCTACCTAAACCAGCTGTAGTACCCTCATCATGGCCGCAAGGATCAAAATTACTCAAAAAAAGCTGTAAAAGCAACACATCCGCTTATTTTTTAATGACATAAAAGACTACTATAACATAAAAACTATTATTGAACTTTTTTTATAATTAAAAATTACATTAATACTTGGTAATTTTGAGATAGGTGCATCAGTTTAGTTGCCCTCTTTTGTGACTCAAGAGTTGGAGGGAATATAGATGCCAATTCAGCCAATCTATTTCCAATTTTGTGGAGGCATTTTTTAATTGCAGAGGCTGGCCCATCACAAGCACCCAAATCAACAACTAGGTCCTTGTCAAAGGACTCCTCTTTAGGGATTGCGGGTTCCTTTCCCTTTCTCTGCTGACCACCTATCGGTGACAACAATATTACTAACACTATTATAATTAATCTAAAACAGTGATGAAAATAATATAATAAAAAACTTTATTTAACATTTTGCTTCTATCTAATTTGTAGTTCAATAACAAAGAGGTTTACCTGCTAGGAAGAAGTGCATGCATGATCATCATTGTCCCCACTACGTGGTTGCTCCATATTGTGGTCCTGTGTTATTATTTAAAGTTAACCAATAATTAGAAAGGACTACATTAATAAATTTCATTAGAAGATGATGATGGAGATGAGGTGGATGGTGAGGAGACTCTCTAAATGTGGTTGCAAAAAAACTCAATTATTTAATGGTACATAGTATGTACCTGCACCCTAATGATAGTGACATCATTTGTATCTATGTGATTCAAATTGTAATCAATAAGCAGCTCTTCCCCTGTACTTATTGATTTTATCGCACATACAAATACATGATTTCCCTCACGCGCCTCAAATATGCAATTGCGTTGCTTAATAGTTGACAGAGGTTGCGTGCTATTTATAAAACCTACAATATTCCCTGATGCTTTTGGCCTTCTGTCAATGTATATAGCCACTCTTTTACTTTTCTCATTGTCTTTTTGTTGAATATAATTTGCCGAGAGTGCATACCTACACATACTTTTTTTATATTGAACAATTCGCATCTAACTTTTGTAATCATAACAAGGTGCAACATACTCCATCAATTCAACAAATTTGTTGTAAGAGACCTTTATGCCATCCATGGAAAATAAGCCCAAACCATGTATTGACGATGGTGCAATACGATATATCTTGCGTTTAACACTAAAATCAGTGTTTATTGGAGGAAGTTCCTTGGGGACCCATTGTTTCTGTAGATTTTGGTACCTAGAGGGCACCTCAATGTCACCTTTTCTCTCATCATCATAAGAACATGACCCCCCTTGAGCAAGAAAAATTTCATGCGTCTATTAAATTTTCTTCTAGTCTTTTGACCTCTAGTTGATCTTCCTAATTCAGACATACTAAATGACTCACTTTCTTTTCTCGAGGAAGACACATCTGACAAATACCTATTTGCTACTACTTGCACTCCATCAAATGAGAGAGATAGCAAGTAATGTGAGATATTTTGCAAATTGTGAAATACATTAATCTCTATAGCGTGTATTGACTTATACCTATCGATCCATGAGACTGTGCGGGATGCTCGTGAAAGGAGTATGGGTACGTACATATGTAATTCAATTATCTAATGTTAGATAAAAAAGTCATGATACATATTGTGAGTTTGAAGAGAGTTTGTGCCATGTGTGATAGAACCTACTTTATCTAATATGGTGCATTTTTAAACAAATTAAGGGTAGAGTAGTTATTACTTAGTTTTTTGTGGGGGACAATGAAGATATATTTGACAAATAGCAAGTCTTCTTTAGTATTTCATGAATTTTTACCACATATACTGTTTCAAGCCTTTTAGTCCTGAAGAAGAAGAATGGTGTAAGTTGAATAGATCAAAGTGAATGGGGTGTTGAAACATGGTGAATAGACCATGATGAGATGATACTTGATGTCGTGACTAAGTTTTCCTCACAAACATCAGCATAGACTAGTTTTACTAAGTTTCCTTTCTCTATTTTGAGGTTTCCTTTCTCTACCATAGGGGTACAGTCAGAGGGTTCATTGAAAAAATGATCCTTCGAATGGTTACTATGAATATGAATGATTTGATATAGCATATTGCTAATTTTACTTGAAGTTTGGAATAGCTTGTACAAGGGTGAAAGTAGTTTTGATCATTTTGGTCGTGACTGTTCCTCTACACAGTTAGGAAATGTAACTATCTAATGATTATATGTAATGTTGAATGGATTAAATGCTTTATTCTTGGTAGAAGTGAATGGAAGGAATATTGTTGGTGTTAGGTTTCATTTATTATTGAATTCAATGGTTTCCAAGATGTGTTGAGGAGTTTGCTCCTTGTTTAATGTTAATTGTTCCTGCACAATCCACTCATACAACAATGAAATGCTATGTGGAAGGGATGGTTGATAGTGTTCCTTGAGGGAAGGGGGGTTTTGAAAGACTTGTTATCATTGTATTGTGTATTTCCAATATGCTTGGATGCAGGGCAGACTGGGAGAATGAAGGATCACTCACTGATTGCATGATAACCCCACCAAGCATTCTTTCTTTTAATTTTCCACAATATCTCAAAGTATGATCATTATTCTTTACTTTCTTCTATATGCTATTCTTTTTATGGTTTTGTTATCTTATAACTATATCAAAAACATTGCAGATGTACATATAAAAGTAAAATATTATCCTTCAATTGTTCCACATTGAAGCATTTCCTCTTCGGAGTATTCTCTTCATTTGTACAATATCTATAAAAAATGGTTTCCATATTTCTTCAAGATCTATTTTAATCTTTATATTGCAATTTTGATTAGATTTGACCTATAGTTGATTTCATTAGTATTTTATAACATATACTCCTAATGTGAAATGTGGAGAGAAAGAAAGAGACACACTAGGTATGAATTACATGATATACCCATCATCACTTAGCACTTAAATAATAAATTATGAACAGGGAACAACCCCCTAACCTCTGGATGTTTGTTTCATGTTGGCCTCTTATTATATGAAAAGGTAGGCCTGTCTTAATTAGGCTAACAACCACAGTGTAGGGGCCATAAATTATGAAACCCAAAATAGTGCACACTTGTATTAAATTAGGTTCACTATACTACAAGAGAATGGAAACCATGCAATAGTGCCTCATGGGGATGGAAGAAACCCTTCACCAAGAAGATGGTTGTGTCTACAATATTTACTAGAGGCAAAGAACATAATTTGGTTCCAACAATTACTCCTAGAAGATAATGGCACCCACAATACACTTGGAAAAGATAGCACTCACTATATCTTTTATCACTCTTTTAAAGCTGGGACAATAAATCTCAAAGATTGGTCAATGAATTATTGAACACAAAGAACCATTGACAGATATGATTCATGTGTACAATAGCCAACAACTAGTTGTTCCAATCATGGTGTCCAATAATTATGTTAGGAAAAGCATCTACAAATCCCTTACACAACCATAATAGATTCAAACCATGAACTATAAGAACCTAACAATGAGACTAACAAAGATACAACCTAAACAAATCTTGATCATATTCCACCCTATTGTAAGGCCCAAGAAGTAAATCTATCTTAAAGCTACACATTCCTCTAGATAAATCTCAAAGGTTAGGTAGCTGAACCATAGCAATACTTAAATGAATATAGGAATAATTTGATGTACAATCATTTGCTAGCTTGGTTTGTGGGTTTTCCACATAATATTTTCCCTTTAACCACATTTATAGTTTGAGAAATTCAGAAAAAATTGTTTCAGATTTATATTATCCTTTTGAACTAGCACACTGCCATCAAAATGCATAATCATTGGTCATCTCAAGAAAATTCCTATTGATTAGTAGGATATCCTTATAAAAATTTGATGCATGGATTTCTTGTGAATTATCAACTGCTATGTATCCTGCAACTATGCAAGGAATAGTGTTGGTGTTAGGTTTCATTTATTATTGAATTCAATGGTTTCCAAGATGTCTTGAGGAGTTTGCTCCTTGTTTAATGTTAGCTATTCCTACACAATCCACTCATAAAACAATGAAATGCTATGTGGAAGGGATGGATGATAGTGTTCCTTGAGGGAAGGGGGATTGTGAAAGACTTGTTATCATTGTATTGTGTATTTCCAATATGTTTGGATACAGGGCAGACTAGGAGAATGAAGGATCACTCATTGATGGCATGATAACCTAGTTTTGAAGGGTCACTAGTTGAGGGGACAGTCAAGGTTTGATGATTGTGCCATTGGAGGACCCTATTTATTTTTATTAATTTCTATTCAAATTGGATGCATGGATTTCTTGTAAATTATCAGCTGCTATGTATCCTGCAACTACATCCATAAATCTCCATATACTTCTCTAGGGTTGTAAGCCACTTAGGGATCAAAATAGAGAGACTAAATCAAAATCGTTCTTTGTCCTATTTCCTTTTAACAAAGTCTCAACTATCAATGATACAATATACATTTGATGCCCTAAGCTATCAAATATACAAATGGCACCTACCTAGAAGCTCACCAGGAGAATGAAGGATCACTCACTGATTGCATGATAACCCGGTTTTGAAGGGTCACTGGTTGAGGGGATAGTCAAGGTCTAGATGATTGGGCCATTGGAGGACCCTAGTTCTTTGTATTAATTGCTATTCAAATTGGATGCATGGATTTATTGTGAATTATCAGCTGCTATGTATCTTGCAACTCCATTTGTAAATCTGCATATACTTCTCTAGGGTTGTAAGCCACTTAGGGATCAAAATAGAGAAACTAAATAAAAATCATTCTTTGTCCTATTTCCTTTTAACAAAGTATCAACTATCAAATGATACAATACATTTGATGCCCTAAGCTATGAATACAAATGGTGCCTAGCTAGAAGCTCACGGGTTGTCCATTTGATAACCATAGTCAACATTTCAAAAAAATGGATATCCTTGAGCACAAGCACCAATAACATCAAATAATGGAGTTAAAGCACAGGCTAGGGCATGACACTAGTAGAATGCGATCATTTTAGTGACATAAATTTACAATGGCGTCATTAAACATATATGCCAGTAATATCAACAAACGTGAATCCAAACATTTGAATACAATGAATCAATATCCTTGAGCACAAGCACCAATAACATCAAATAATAGAGATAAAGCATTGGCTACGGCATGACACCAGTAGAATGTGGTCATTTCAGAGAGCATTCATGATCAAATAAGATGAAATGCATTCAAATATGATTCTAGAGGCTTGAAAGATGAAGAAATCACATACCTTCTCCTGCACTCAGCTTTCACTCCTTTTCTCCCGCTCCCTCTATCCAATCGAAATAAAAATGATGAGGCCGTTTCACTTTTTTTTTTATATGTATACCCTGAATCTGTCAGAATTTTGATGGTCAATTAAACACCCATTAGAATACCAACATCATTGGGGCATATTACAAAAAAAAACACCAAATTCATAATAAAAAGTTACCCGTCGAAAACTTTTGTCAAAATTTGGCCCCAAATGTAGTAGTGGTTCCTTATATTTTCATGGAATTGGATTTATAATATTTGTATACTTATGAGCTCAGGGTCGGTAATCTAGGTGTGTAGATAGGAGTGACTTTCAATTAGTGTCAAGGCCCACAAGTAGCTACTAGGATAATTTATTGTAAGTTATTTAATTAAGTGATAACATGATATATTAATTGGGGTTTTAAAATGAATTAATAAGATAATGTGAAAATCACCCATGCTTGAGGACTAGTATAGACTAAGATGGAGGATGAGATAATGTTTGTCACCTAATGTGGTGTGTGTTCTAGCATAGTGAATAGCCTTGTTTGTATGAGAGGTTATTGCTACCTCATATGATCACTTGAGTTCTGGGGTCTAGAGAGGCTTCCAAGACAAAACTCAAGGGTTAGACATATGTGATGACATTTCCCTATACGAATCTTAGGTTTCCTAATTATGATGGTTGCCTCTGGATTAGTATGTATACCTTTGTATTTGAATTGTAACTTTTGAGATAGAGAGATTTTAGGATCCCTTTATTAGTCCTACCTTATGATTGGTTTTGGATTTATTATCTAAGTGGGGTCTATTCTTATCTCCTCAACATGGTGGGAGTGGACCATTTAGGTGCCACAAGGTTAGGTGGTAGTGATCCTTTACCATTTGAGATTCTGACGTCCTGTTACTAGTTCTAGATGATCCTTGTAGCAATTGTACCTTATTGTTCATCAGTTTTGGAGACTTTCTCTTATCTTTCATATATTTTTTATAGTATCAATTATCAATGTATCAGTTGTGATACTTACGGGTTATTGTATTGTACTCTATAATTGATTATTGTTGCATATCTCACACCTTGTGCAATGGATATTATTTTATTGGATATACCTTATGGTATTAGTTGTATCTATATGTATTTATGAGATGATGTACTTGTAATTCATTATGTATATGGATTATTGCACTTATTTTATTAATTAACTTATGGTTAATTATATGTTAAGGAACCATTGAGAATTGTAATCTATGTGTTGAGTTACTTTTATGAGTATGTTTCATATTACACTATAATGCTTCCACATTAATATACTTGTTGATTGTAAACCTTAAGGAAGAAATTTTGTCTTCTATAAACTTAGTAGCATGCTTTAGGTTAATTTCTCCTGGGTTCCCTAGTGGGGTATTTCACTTGGTATTAAAGCCTGAGTTTCTACACTGGGAGCTCTAGGAATTTTGTACACCCATTAGATGTCTTGTAGTTAAAGCTTGAAAAAAAAACCTAGACATATAATACTCTTGTATTTTAGACTATTGTTTTATGATTATATATCATGTCATTTTTATTTATGAATTATTTTGAGATGTCGTTCTTCTTTTTTGGCTTTTGTAGGAAAGATGGTTATTGATACTAGATCTTCTAGAGGATATAGTAGAGGGTGTGGAAGGAGAAGACTTCATAGCCCTCCTGTGAGTCACAAGGTTGAGAAGATTAGAAAGAGAACAATGGTGAGAAACATGGCAATTTAGGAGAGCCTAATGCTAGGAAGATACTTCAGACTATTTTGAAATGTCTAACTATTCATAAGAAGACTAAGAAGGAGGTGTCACATCACTCTGATAATGAGAAGAGATGAAGCTCTAGGAGTCCTAGAAGGAGAGACCCTACCATTGGTCAGGAGGCACAAAGGCTAATCATATGAGAGACCTTGTGAGATCATGACCTCTTCCTTTTAATGGTCTTGGTACTTTTTTTGAGGCACAAACATGGTTTATTGCTTTGGATCAATGCTTTTGTATGCAACAATTTGATACCAATGTTAGGGAGAGGTGTGCTATCATGCACCTCAAATATTTTGAAGCTACTTGGTGGAAGATTGAGGAGAAGAAACCTAAGCTTACCATGAAGAATGTCACTTGGGAGGTGATTGCTGAGAAATTTAGAGAATGATTTTTATCTGATCAGTGGCAACAATAATGCACATATGAGTTCCAAAATATGTGATAATTATCTATGGTTTTCCAAGATTATGAGTGTCATTTCTTTGAGCTAAAGCCTTACGTAGGTTTTGGTGACAAGTCACCATTGATGGTGCAACATTTCATTAGGGGGCTTAATGGTTGCATCATTGGGCGAGTTAAGGTTTTCAAACATAAGACCCTCAAGGAGGCGGTTATTAAGGCTACCTTGGTAGAGACAAATATTGTTTAGGGTCATGGTGGACAGATGGGAGTTTAGATTGGTGATCATAAATCTTCACAGTATAGAGGTAATCATTCCAAAGGGGATGGGAACTTCAAGAAACCTCCTCCCTATTTCAAAAACTAGTAGAAAAAGGGGTTCACCCATCCAAGAGAAAGCGATGGTTCTCATCTAAGAACTTTCATAATGGTCAGTGCTTTAGGCACAATATGCCGAGTGAACTTGCTCAAAGTACCCATTCAATTGCTAGAAGAGGCAACTATCAATAGTATAGTGCACCCTCTACTAGGAGATGTCATGGTAGAGGTAATAGTTGTTTCACATGTGGATAGTATGGTCACATTGTTGTAAATTTCCCTTAGCATGCATCGGAGTTTTCAGGACAGAGGCCTGCAGCTTCATAGCCTACAGTAGGAGATGCTGAGAGATCTCATAGAGCATTTGCAGTAGTGGATCATCATTAGGTAGAGCACCATGGCACACTATTATAGACTTTAGGTTCTATTAGAGGTATTTATATTTCTATATTATTTGGTTTAGGAGATAAAAATTATTTTATATCTCCTTTTATAGCAGAGAAATGTGGGCTAGTGGCAATAAAACAAGACATAGGTTGGCAAGTAGAGTTAGCCTCTAGGGAAAGAGTACCAATAGACTATCTAGTCCATAAATATGAGTTGAAATTGGGTAAATTCAATACCTCAATTGATATTCATGTAATTCCTTTGGGATCATATGATATCATCCTTGGAATGGATTGGTTAGGTTCTCATGGAGCCAACATTGGTTGTAGACAAAAGATTATCAAATGCAAGGATGATGTTGGCAAGGATATTGAGATTGTGGAAGTTCAACATCCTATATCTCTTTGTATGATTTCTGCTATGCAACTAAAGAGGAGCATGAGAAAGGGTTGTTAGATATATTTTTTGACTATGGATAAGCTTGATGAATTGGAGACTAAGTAGAAGACCATTGATCATTCTATTCTTCAAGAATTTGTTGATGTCTTTCCTAGTGAGATTCTAGGTATGCCACCAAAGTGTGACATAGATTTTCATATTGATCTTGTTCCAAGAGAACAAACTATATGTATAACTCTGTACTAGATGACCACACAAGAGTTGAGTGAGCTTAAGATCTAGTTAGAGGATCTTTTGGAAAAGGATAGCATTAGACCAAGTGTTTCCCCATGAGGAGCACATGTACTATTCGTTAAGAAGAAAGATGGATATTTACACTAGTGCATCAACTTAGACACTTGAACAAGGTAACAATAAAGAACATGTAACCTTTTACAAGGATTGATGATATAGTTGACCAGATAAAGGGGTCCAAAGCATTCTAAAAGATTGATCTCAAAATAGGATATCATCAATTATGTGTAATTCCCACCCTAGCACTCTCATGTTTTGGACTGACAAGATCATTACCTTATTATTTTAGACTATATGTTTTGTTATTTTAATTTGATGATGGGAAATTTTGAGCATATATTTGGTTAATAGAATTAATTTATGGAGATAATAAATGAATTGGAATGAGATGATGTATGTGTAGGAATATATTATTTATGAAATGATCTATACTTGATTTATATTATTATGTTTATGATGGAGCTAACCCTACTAACCCCACCATGCTTTGTTGATTACATTGTTTGATGTGAGTCTAGAATGAGGAGAGGAAGTAATAGTTACTCCTATGGGAGATCCACACAATGTCACACTCTCCCTCCTTGTTTGTTAATGTTTGTGCATATATATATACATGTTGGTGTACTTGGTTGGTGTAGTAGGATGTAGGTACCAGGCATCGACTCCACCTAGCTACACAGGTCTAATCATGGCTTCAAAATACTTGAAATATTATTGTGTGGAGATTTTACCAAGTTTATCTCAAGGGATTCCTGTTGACTTAGATTCCTATTTAGAAGGTCACCTTAGTTGGGGGTTTGTTTATAGTGTTATGAGTTTTGAAATTGAGGTTTATGTTTGTGGTTATTAATCTTATATATATATATATATATATATATATATATATATATATATATATATATATATATATATATATATATATATATATATATATATATATATATATATATATATATATATATATATATATATATATATATATATATATATATATATATATGTATTTCTATCTGTAATATAAATGGATGTATATTATATATGTATATATGAGTGCACACGTATATACCTATGCATATATAAATAGTAGAAACTATGTGTTTTAGTTGCAAGTATAATTGTACTTTTAAGTTTAAATAATAGTTATTAAATAAAATAATAATAAAGTAAAATCAGGCTCTTTTAGGTAAAACTAGCTACAAAGGAGTTTTGTAAACAAGACCTCCTAGAAGTTAGGCTAGTTTATTTCCAATTGGGCTATGTGATTTATTTGAGAATTCTTATGCTTCTATTCTAGTTATGGTCTTCTTTTGAAGGATACATTAATAAAATAATAAAAAGCTTTTATAGTTGTTTATGAGGTTTGTTTAAATAAATTAAAACCAACTATAGTAGTTCCAAAGTAGTTTCTTTTTGTAAAGCAACTCCTCTAACCATATATCTTTTGGTTAAATTATTGGAGCATGAGGAGTTTGGGGAGATTTGAGAAACTTGGGATTTTTCTGGAAGTATTGGTTTTGGGGGATTTTTCTATATTTGCAATCAGCATTTTGGTTCTATGAGGGTACTTGGGAGATTCTCAGAGGAGGAAGAAAGATTTTTCTTTGGAGGAAATCTATCCTGGAAGTCAACCATCACTCAAAGTTGTAAGGTTGTTGTGGTGTGCCCAACTACAGAAGGGATTCTCCATAGGACTCCAGGTAGGATCTCGAACCAAGAAGAATCACCTTCTTTCCTGTATGATTATGCATGAATATGTTTATCAAAAATATAATGTGTTCATATGTGCTTTAAAGCTATTGTGACTACATAAATTATTAGATTAACTATTTGATTGTAAAAGAATAATGCATTCGAGAAGTTGTGATACATGTATTTGTTAAATGTCATCGCCAAATGTCTTCCTGGAAGTCTATGATTGTTTATGTTATTGTATTTTGGTGTATTTTTTTGTATACATGTGGTTTAGGAAAGTTTAGGGAATTTTAGGGAAGGTTAGGAATGATTAGGGAGGTTTTTAGTGAGTTTTCTCTTCCTATGACATATGCAGATTTTTGTTTTCATTTCTTAGTTTTGATCATTTATTTATGTTTTGGATTTAATGGTGTATTGAAGAGGTTTTGTGGAGTTTTACTGGGGTAATTAAATTAGGTATACCTTAGGGAACCTTCCCTAGGCACTCTCCACAATTTATATTTCCATTTTTAGGCAATTTTGAGCAGTTTTGTGACAGTTCTTGTATGAGAAAACAACCCTGGACCTATTTACTCATATGCGTCTAGGTGTATACTTGTATGGTCCTATGGGAATACTTGCATGGTCCTAAGGGAATAATCTTATGGGACTTATGGAATCCTAAGGGTCTAGTTTGGCCATTTTTGGGCTTGGGGTTTGGTCTGTGACTCCTGTAATTAACACATGTGATTGGTTTGCAAATTTTCAGACCTTTGTATGTCCATTCCTTGCTTAGATTGTGTTATAATGTTTTGTTTAAGGTTTTTTGGTAATTGGAATTCTTTCTTTGTCATCATTTGTGCATATGATAAGGCTAGGACTCATCCTGATGGTCTGAGAGTACATGAGAGTTCCCTAGACCTGTAAAATAGACCATTTGAAGTACATTATTGTTTCTTTGGCTTGTTATTGGGTAGGGGACTAGGTACCCTAGGTTAGTGGCTCACCATAGGTTTTGGAACCCAAAGAGGTTTCCACATGATCCTATGGGTGAGTTTTTAATCAAGTGATAACCTTAATAATTAACTTGGGAAAGGCGGGTTTCAAAAGATAATAAAAGACATGTAATATAAGTCCATATGGACCTGTTGGAGTACTGGGACCATGGGTAACTACCAGGGTGGATCCTTCACATAAAAAGGGGACTGAGGTTACATGGTTTCCAGGGAGGATCCCAATGTATAGGCTGTGTGATGATACTGACCAAGATGGTATGCTAGAAACCCAACCTTTGAGAATAGTATGATGATATATTGTTTATGTCTTTTCCTTTGGTTCAAGTGAATTTTTTGTATTGCCTTATCTTGGTTTAGGCCTTGTAAGTATCTTGGTTCTATCTCCTAGCACATGGTGTGGAACTTCACCTATTTCACATGGTTGGGTGATAAATATCTTTCGAGGTACTATTTGTCGTTCGTGTCTTGTCTTGGTTTCAATTTATGTAGTGAAGAAGACTTCTCAATTTGTACCATGTACTATTTGTTATGCAAGAATGTAAATATCTCTTGTAAGCTTTCAGGCCATTTTATGTAATTATAATTATAATTGTAATCGTCATTGAAAGTTGAAAGGATAAAATAATGTAATCAAGGAGGGATAGAATTAGGGGTTTTCAAGGGATGTTTATTGAAGATTTAAAAGTTGTAAATAAGAAATGTGATCTTTTTATTCTTTCTTTTATCTCTCCTATGATTGAAATGAAAATTAAGATCTCAAATGTGAAAGCTTGATTATATTTTGTAAAGGCTAGTTATTCAATGTGTAGATAAGAAGGATTGAAAATGAAGTGGAAAGTAAAAGATATATTCATTTAATTAAGAATGAAGCATTATGTTCTTATCTTTTCCTTAATTTATTAAGAATGCAAAGTAGAAGAAAAAGGAAATGAATCCAATTAGTTAATTGATGGAATGTAATGGTTTTTAATACTGGTAAATGAATTCAATAAGGGAACCTTTAAGGAATGTTCTTTTGGTAGATATAATCAATGAAATGTTAGTAATATTTAAAAAAAATTGTTAGTTGTAATTTTGTACTTTAGACCTAATTCCTTATGGGTTCCCTAGCGGGGACATTAAATTATGTATCCAAGATGTAGATATTCATAAGATTATATTCTACACTCGCTTTGGACATTATGAGTTCACAGTAGTTCCTTTTGGTTTGACGATCGCTCCATCAATTTGCATGTGCCTGATGAATGGAGCATTTCATTCTTACCTTGACCATTTTGTTCTTGTATTCCATGATGACATATTGAGATATTAAAAATCTAAAAAAGAGCATGAGGAACATCTATGACTAGTTTTGTAGTATCTTCAAGACAATTAGTTGTATGCCAATGTGACAAAGTGTGGCTTCTTTTAGTTAGAGGTTCAAAAATCAGGACATGTGATTACATGTGAGGGTTTTTTAGTAGATTTCTCAAAGATTTAGGCTATGGTAGATTGGACAACCTCTACCAATTTTTTAGAGGTTCATAGTTTCATGGGCTTGGCTAGATATTATCACAGGTTTTTTAGAAGTTCTCTAGAGTTTCATATCATATTACTTCTCTTTAGAGGAAAGGGAAGAAGTATTTTTTGGATAGAGAAGTGTGAAGATGATTTTTATAACCTTAAGGAGAACTTGACTAGTGCATCTATTCTAGTAGTATCTAACCCATTGGGTGATTTCATGGTGTGTGTTGATGCTTCTTTGGAAGGTATTGGAGCAATCTTTATGCAAGAAGGACATGTGATTACATATGAATCACTCAAACTCATGTATCATTAATTAAATTATCCTACACATGATCTTGAGTTAGCAATCGTAGTTCATGCATTAGTTTTATGGAGACATTTCCTATTGGGACATTGAATTGAGCTTCATGGTGATCACCATGATTTACAGTATATCTTTACTCAACCTAATCTGAATGCTAGGAAGAGGTGATGGAAGTAGTTTCTTTGTGACAATGACTTTGAGATCAAGTACATATAGGGTAAGGAGAATGTGGTAGATGAGGGCTTGAGTTGTAGGAGGCATGAGATATTAGCTTTGAATCTTGGTGTATATTTGTGGAGTCATATACTCTAGGAAATTCTTATAGATACATGGTATCAAGAAGTGAGTATAAAGATTGATTCAGAGGGACCTTTGGAGGGCATATTTTCAAGTTATTTTTTAGAATTAGATGGTATTTTGCATCACATGAGCCAAATATATGTACCCCCATAAAATAATCTTTATACA